>VKOC01000006.1:6064841-6080336 GCA_009364415.1 Spea multiplicata
AACCTGACAGTGTGCAAAAGATTACAGCAACACAAAAAAATATCTAGTAAGCCATTGCAATGTCAGAGATAGTTATACTTAAAAAACATGTCTCAAATCATTCTAAAATTAAACTCTTAACGTCTTTAAAAATCTCAACCTAAACACCAACTTATATTGCTGCAAAGATGTGAAAACGAAAAAGAAAGGTATCAGGTGTTCTGTGGACCTCAAGTTACTTCTACTGGGAGGCTGTTCCAAA
Organism: Spea multiplicata; assembly: GCA_009364415.1. Classification (NCBI taxonomy): domain Eukaryota; kingdom Metazoa; phylum Chordata; class Amphibia; order Anura; family Pelobatidae; genus Spea; species Spea multiplicata. Next base: position 6,065,083 of record VKOC01000006.1, read on the forward strand.
TATCAACAATCACTTTAGTAAAGTAAACCTTCTTTACATTAAGTAAGATTTTTTTACATTAAAAAAGTACAAATCTCAGGGGATCTGAGCACTTCAAGCTTCTTTTGCTGGGAGGATGTTCCACATATCCAACACCCTCTCATTAAAGTAAGCCTTTGTTACATTAAATAAATCTTTATTACATAAAATAAAAATGTGCATCAATTTACCTCTACACACAAGCAAGGATTATATTATAATTTAGAGCAGATTCTATTGCAGGCACTGTGTCTTTTTTTCTATGCAACAGGACACTGCCACACATAGCGACCTCCCTGCTCCCTGCCAACATGGTCTCTGCATCCCCCAAGAGATCAGAGGAGAGAAGAAAATGTTTGGAGAAGGTAAATGAGTCAACAACTGTTGTCATATCTCTTATAAGTCTGCCAGTCGAATTGATCAAAAGTAGAATCTGTCAATGAAGCCACCAGATAAATTGGTTGTTTGGGGGAGTTTGGGGTCAACTTGCTTCCTTTTCTCATGTCAGAGTTATTTTTCACAAGACCGTCCCCTCATCTGCCAACCAGTTCAACTCAAATATTTGTGAATAGATAAATTGATATATTAATGGAAATCTGGTTGATATGAATTAAGATGAATTTAACCTAGTTCATTTGGCCAAGACACTGAAAGGCAGACGCCAGATACTAACAGCTATGTATAAATCAATACTGGTCCAAAGCAACTAATTACATTTTCTGACTGATTGCTTCACGTTTACCCCTTTGCATCAAAATAACATCTTATACATTTTATAAGCACTGTCCTAGTAAAAAAACACTGGATCAAAATTGTCTAGATAAACATGGTTTAAAATCTAATAAACTACCTATGCAATCAGCTATGCTCAAAATTACATTGTTAATTTCAGTACAGATGGATAGATAGATAGATAGATAAATAGATAGATAGATAGATAGATATTCTGAGTACGTATGCTGATAGATGCTCCCTTATAACAGGTAAGTTAATGTATATAGTCATATACAATATGATATACACTCAATATTACAGTATATCATATTTGTGTTTTTACTTGTTAATTTATTATAAAGTATATAATAGATACTTCATATACCTAAGCCAATACACAAACAAGTACTCCAGTACATTTACAAAACCCACATCTACTGCCTGTCATCGCGTACGGACATCTCAGTGGCAGATAATGAAATTATAAGACTGATATGATGAGACAGCATGGGTCAAGCAGGCCAGTCTCTGGAAGGTATACTGGGGACAGAAGTAACGTTGCATTCCTTCTTAAGGGAACCAGACAAGAGGTTTGTGGCGGTGAATTCTAATGAGTTATCTCCTGTCTGTAATGTGAAAGATAAAAAAGCAACTCAATCTTCAGTGAGCAGTCATGCAATTTTGTCCTGGGAAGGGAGAATGAAGAATTGGAGATATCTGCTAATTGAAGATGAGAGCTAATTACTGCTGTATGTTTAAGGATAAAGATGAATGAGATATGTCTCTTCATTAATCATTTCAAGCCCTACATCCAGAGAACACAGACTCACCAATACAAGAGTTACCTTTTTAACTGAATGTCAGGAAAGTTCCATACTTCAGATGATGAATAGCTCGCATCCCTCAGTCTAGCGTGTCAACAAACTTCATTGAGCAGGTCATTATTATTAGCTGCACACACTTTGTTATGTAAATGTAGTTGCCTTGGATTATAAAACAATGATATGATTTTAAATAATTATATAGTTTCTATATTATATAATTAGAAATAGTTCAAATAGAAAGATTGCAATGAAATGTGTAATGTGTTCAATAGACTTGTGCATTCAGATTTGTATATACATTTTAACAAAAGTTCACCAGGAGGTTAATGCAGGGAAAGGGGCGGAGCCTCTGGGTAAACCCTCTCCCCCCATCCACCAGTCAGGGGAGAGGATGTGCCTGGAAGCTCAGCCATTTTGCCGAAGTTCACGGGAGGTTACATTGGGCAAAACTAAGGAGCCTCTTGGCACACCCAATCCTCCAATCAGGGGAGAGGATTTACCCGGAAGATTTGCCATTTTGCCAAAGTTCATGGAAGGTTACTTCAGGCAAAAAGATGAAGCTTCCGGCTACACCTTCTCTCCTACTCCTCCAATCTGGGGAGAGGATGTGCTTAGAAACTCCATTTTGGGGAAGTTGACTGGAGCAGACAAAGAACAAAAAGAGAACACAGAAGAACTAGAGGATGAAAGATAAGAAGCAGAGCTGTGCGGCATGAAGACAGGGACACAGAAATTGAGAAGGGAGGGAGACATTTTGAGAGAGAGAGTGAATGAGAGTGAGTGTGAATAAGCATGAGAATGAGCGTGAAAGAGCATGAATGAGAGTAAATGACAAATTTAATTTCCGAATGTAAAAAGTCCTCTGATTTCCATCCAAACAGAGGGCTTGGAAATTAACTTGGTTGTCTGATAATGACTGGACCAAAAACTAAACTAAAAATTTAAAGTGGCATTACATGACCAGCACAGTCAGACCAGCACAGTCAGAATGCTGGGAGTTGCATTCTAATAACTTTCCAAGACCAGGACAAATATATATATGTATAAAATATTTTGTTTAAAAAACAAAACACATTTTAAAGTTTAAAGCAAGATCTTTATGAATCTAAAAAAAACTGAGTATATAATGATTTCAAAGATAAACACCTTTGTTTCTAACCTTTTCTCTAAAATTATGGTGCAAACAGCACTTCAATCGGGATCAAAGGGAAACTTAAAATGCTTTGTGCGTGTCATTTAACTTAATGCGAGCAGAAAGGTTCTGTTTGTCCCAGTCATGTCTTTGATGATTTTCAAATTGCTTCTGAAAAAGAAACTGTCAGCGGCCAAAAAAATAGAATGAAACATTAGATTATAGAAATTGTTTATGCTCTTTTATGTTACAAAACATGGAGAAAGGTTTGTCTATTTCAAGTATTTCAAGTAACAGGATTATCGTGCTGCAGGAATTTCATAAAAACAAGTGAAAAAAAAGAAACCATTTGTAGGTCATAAAGAAGTTTTGAGAGTATGCAGTGGATGGATCTACCCAGTGGCTGGGGTTCTATGTAAAATATGCCCTGATGGCCAGTGATATTATCTCATTGGATGCAGACAGGGACAACTCTACCATCTTACCTGGTAACATCCCAGGGTGATCTACCCTTCTGGGGGAATGGCTTCATAAGAAGATGGGGTTTGCTTTCAATGCAGGATGGGGTAGTATTGGCTGGGGCAGGGCTATCTGTGCATGGGGTTGGGCTAGCCCCATTTAGTGGAGAAATGGGAAAGTGACCCGGAGACCTGGGGAAGCTCCCAGGTATGCCTACCATGCAGGCATAGCAGTTGACTACCTAGGATGACTTTAACTGATTTTAATGATAAAACAACCGTGGGTAGAAAATATATCCCCGTTCTGAAAGGGAAGTGGTGTGTGAGCCAGTGGTAGTGGGGCGGACTCGTCGTATGCTCCATGCTGCTAATATTTTGTGCCTCTTCACCAGTAATAATTACGAGCCCGAAAGGAAGCGGCAAAGACTGGACTGGAAGCATCCATCATCTCTTATAGCAAAGAAATTCATGACGCAACCGTCGACAGTAAAGTTGACATTGACCCGCTTCAGGGAACAAGTTGGTACGAAATTGGGAAAATTTCATGGCAAAGGAAGGTGACTATGTAGAAAAGTGATATAATTTGCTTTTGATGTAAGTTAAAAGTGTGGAAACTTTTTGAACGTCCCTCGTATTTCTAAGTCAAACAAACTTTATCTACCATATCTTAGTATATATTTATAAATGAATTAATTTATTATTTTATCCCATGCATTTGCTGTGCTAAGACTTCACTCTCAACTGTGTGTCTTATTTCCAATGCGTTTTTCTCAAGGCAAAGGTAATTAACATTTAACAAATAAAACACGCTGCGGTGGATTAGTAATTAGTTCTGTTCATGACTACAGCTATACAACCAAAGTTTGCTCTAATTGATGCACAGATACAGCACATGGGTCAGGATTGGCTTGTTATTGAATTTACTGATCCCTGAAGAGCAGACAGAGGTACAGTCAGACACAGATATTGACATGACCTAACATAAGCATCTTTGGACTGCTGGTTGTGTGCTAGACAGAATTACTGTATTTGAACAAATGTTCATTACTCTCCAGAGGGTAAAACTGAAAAAAATTGTTCTGTTCCACACAGTAAGGGTAAGTAGGAGTGAGCTCTTTAAAGTTACATTGTAATTTAAAGAATAATTATAGTTATTATTAGACTTGTGCATTCGTATTCGGGCGAACATGAAAACGAACATGAAGGGTGCGTTTTCGTTGTAAGCCCAAATAACGAACATGACGGTGGCGAAACGTAGATGAAGACACACAACGCGAAGAATCTTCGCATTTGTCTTCGTCTACTAATCTCCCTCGTCCCTTTCCTTATCTAGCCTACCTTATCTACGCAGCATTGCAGGGGTTTAAGGGAGCGTAAATCCGTAGGATTGCCAACCAGGGTTAAAGGGCCAAGCAAACGACTCTATTGGTTGCCTGCAGGGGCCTCCTCTGGCATCAACCAATTGCAGACGACCAATAGGCTACGGGGAAGCTACGGTTTTCCAGGTAGGCTAGCAGAGGCTGAGATTAATGCTCATTACTCATATACAATACTGCACGTTAATTAAAGTTCATTTTGGTACAGAGAATGTTAGGACTGCAACTAACGATTATTTTCATAATCGATTAGTTGGCCGATTATTTTTTAGATTAATCGGCCGATTATTTTTTCAATTAATCAATTAATCAGATTAAAAAAAAACCAAATGTAATAAACAAACTGGGTGTTAAAAACAAACAGCAGAATAAAAAACGTAAAATTTGCATAGTGTGTCATTAACCCTTTTATCTCTATCACAATGCCATTTCCCTAATTCCCTTCTTATTTTACTGACATAGTAAAAGCTATTTCTTATTTCCAACCTGCCCCCAGTTATGCACATCTGATCCCAGGCTTGCCACTCTGCCCCCCAGATATGCCTTATAGCCCCAGATATGTTGTATGCCCCCTAATATGCCTTATACTCCCTATATGCTAATGTGCCCCCTGATATACCTTATATCCCCCTATATGCCACTCCGCCCCAGATATGCCTTATACCTCCCTATATGCCACTCTGCCCCCAAATATGCCTTTTACATTCCTATATGCCACTCTGCCCTCCAGATACGCTTATACCTCCCTATTTGTCACTCTGTTCCCCTTATATGCCACTCTGCCCCACCAGATATGCCTTATACCTCCCTATATGCCACTCTGCCCCCCTGATATGCCTTATACCAATATGCCTTATATCCCTATATGCCATTGTGCCCCCCTGATATGCTTTGCACCCCCCTCCCGATATTCCTTATCCCCCTCCTCCCTTACTCCCTGGTGTCTAGTGGGGGCAGCCGGTGAACCTCCACTGCTGGCCGGCACTTTCGCTAGAGCTTCTATGACTGAGCACCAGAAAGTCATGTGACGCCGGTGCTCTATCATAGAAGCCCTAGTGGAAGTGAAGGGCAGTAGCGGAGGTTGTCTGTGCGCATTACCTAGACACCCACTGGCTGCAAGATAGGAGTATCCTCTGCAGTGCTGAAGGGGACCGGGATCCTCCTCCCTGGCAGCTGGTGGGCGTCTACAAGATGCGCACAGACAACCATTGCTTCTGCCCTCCACTTCCGCCGGTGCTTCTATGATGGAGCACCGAAAGGTCATGTGATGCCAGTGCTCAGTCATAGAACCCCCGGCGGAAGTGGAGGGCAGAAACGGAGGATGTCTGCACGCATCGCACAAACGTCCTCTGGCTGCCAGGGGGAATGATCCAGGTCCCCTGCAGCGCTGCGGGGGATCGGGAACTTAGTGTTATTATCTGACCTCTATATATTTTCTGAAAAAAAACTCATTTTATACTTGATAAAATCAATTCAACTAATCAATGACAACAATTTTCATTATCGATTATTATCGATTTTATCGATTAGTTGTTTCAGCCCTAGAAAATGTATTCTGGAGTGGATTGGAGAAGCTCTAGTGACTGCTATAGTGTGTTACAGGGACTGCAGCAGACATTTTCCCCTCTTCCTGAGTAGCGTTTAGTTGATTAAGACAGTGTGTCATTTATGCTATTAACCTGTAATTTGTAGACAGTTTTTTTTATTATCTTTCTATCATATCTTCTATTATTCTCCACTGATAAATAAATATTGGTGACATATATTAAATGAACACATGACTGTCTTTGCCAGAAATTGGCCGTGGTTGGATCTTTCAGCAAAATGATCCAAAACATACACCAAAAATATATCTATATATGTGTGTGTACTACAAGATGAACTTTATATAATTAAACAGGCCATAGAAAAAAAGACTGTCTACATGTTGTGTTAACCATCTTGTTAAAATATTCAGAAAGATTTTGTTCTATACAATGTAAAACTCATTGTGTGATGGGACGTTTTGGCATTTGCCAGTTCATATGTCATTTTTCTGTAGGAATAAAAAGGAAACGACACAGCTGCTAAATGACTAGGAATAGGGAGAAATGTTGTATGCTGGGTTATATCATCTGTTAGCAGCATGGACAGAAAATTAGATTATATGAAAATGCTTCCATTGTACCATCCCCCATGCAACAGTTTCAATGAATTTTGATCACACTGGGAGGTCCTCGTGTTCGAGCTGTACTCTGTAGTCCTTAACAACAGACACCAAAACTCTGGGCTTCAGCGGATAAACAAAACAATTAAGTCCAATTTCAATGAGTTCTGAAGTTAAAGTTTAACATTTAATCCAGCAAAAAAGTAAAAACATCAAAGGGAAAAACAAAAGCAGAGAAAAACATAGAATAAAAGCTCATCCTGAAACACAAGGCAGAGTTTCGGCACTCAGCAAACCACCAGGCTAACTAGTTATAATACATTTGCTCAAGCTTAATACATATTAAATAAAATTAAAAAAAACAGCTGTCACATGGAAAGATTTAGATTGAATGACTCTTAATGAAAAATGTAAAAAGAAGGAATAAAAAATACAGAATACATACATTAGTTACAACTAATATGTATTGTGGCCAAAAATGTGTACAATAGTATATTAGTTAAAGAGACTAACAACTGATCTTGATGCAAGATATTTTTTCTATGTAGAATTTCTTCAAAACTATTAACAATAGCAATTATTATTATTGTTATCTAGCAATATTGTTAACAAACGAAAATCAAGAGTAGGTGCAAATGTAAGATCTTGCCCTAATACTTGGTTTGTGTCCTTGTAAACTAATAAATAAATAGATTACCGTATTTGCTTGATGATAAGACAAGGTTTTTTCAGACCAAATGCTCTGAAAAATACCCCTCGTCTTATAATCAGACCTCAAATAGGTCTGACTATGAGACTACGATCCAGATCCCCCGCAGCGCTGCAGGGGACCTGGATCCTCCTGTCTTATGCCCCCCATTTCACACCCCCCCAAAACTTACCTGTGCTTCTGCCTCCCCGGTCATGTAGCCAGGGCAGCTTGTAGACATCTACGCGATTCTCGTAGACAACCTCCGCTGCAGCTGGAAGGAGGTGTGGCTAGCAGCAGGGGTTGTCTATGTCCATCGCGCAGACCTTCCCCGACTGTCAGAGATCAGCACTAATTTGCACGCAGTGCGCTCCAGGACACCAGGTTAACGGACCATATAGTGAGGAGAAGTGAGCCAAGAAAAAAAGACTGAAGAACAAGAAGAGGCAGCATTAGAGTTGGAGCTGTGGAAAAAGGAAACAAGGACATTGAATCTGTTGGCGGAAAAGGTAGTCAGATATTGAGAGGGAGTGTGAGAGCATGAATGATTGTGAGTGTGTGAGAGAATATGACAGTGTAAGAGAGAGAAGAAGAAGTAAAAAAAACAACAAAATGCCAATTAATATTCTGAGCTCTCTGCTTTGTTTTCACTTGTTTTGTTTTCTTTGCGTGAAGTAAAGTGTTACTTGTGTGTTCTCTGAACAGATTGGGGTGTTTTTCCGCTTTTTGAATTAAAAGACATCTGAAGTTCGCAGTCAAAAATCTCAATTGCTTGTTTAGATTGTTTATCCTGTAAAAACAGGAAATGTGCAAATCCTTTCATGCAAATATCAAAAAATGCCATATGGTGTGCTAAAAAATGTAACAAAACATATAAGGCAATTTTCTGCACTAGTGAGTAATGTCAAGTATATGTTTGGTGACAGGTTCACTCGAAAATCAAAGACATGGCCAAATCTGATTTCCTGTTCACTATGTTAGCCAAATGCTCCGGCTGCACCGAATAATAACTACATAAAGATCGGCTCTTTTATGTGCTGCACCTTTTTTAATTTAGTGGTAGCAAACAAGTATATTAGAACACATTCCATTTATCCTATATAAAATGCAAAAATTATTTAGTTGCAACCTTTGTCAGACTATTCCTCAAGATATTAAATTCTGAATATTTTAAGTTAACCAGAGAAATTGATCACTTTTGGGGTGGATTAAAAAAAGGCATGGCGAATGTCATTCTTTTAAATAATATCCAAGGTGAATTAAGATTTTATAATTATTTTTGGGCTCCAGAAAATTTCAATTCCTTTTTTTTTAACGTTTCAGATTCATCATATTATGACATTCTGATTAAAGGAATGGCAGGTTTCCAATCTTGTGAATACAGCTCAAATTTATGTCCCTGAAATGAGGCTGATTTCATTTTAAAAAGCATCTGGAGCTTTATTGACAGGTGAAGAGAACATATTTAAACACAGCTCTGAATAAAAGTAGATAATTTAGCACAATAGTGGGATTACCTACCAAATGCTAGAGAATTCAAATACGTGATAATAATCACTCCAAAATTAGGTGTTAGGGGTACTAAGCTTTTTTTTTTTAAAAAAAAAAAACATATTTCTGCTGAAATTTGTACCCTTTGTTTTACAGTTTTTCAATTTGGATGCTCTGTGCAATGCCTCTGTATCATACGCTAAGTATAACCAGGTCATGTAAATGTTTTATTCCAACGTCAAACAATATATTTACCATGTTTTTCAGCCAAAGCCAATGCAAATATTTTTTCTTTGTTGACTTACACAGCCCACGAGTGTTACATGCAAAGCATAATTGTTACAATACACCAGGGACTTTGCTTCAGCACACCGTAGGATAGCAGAAGGTTATACATGTTGTTCTCTTAAATACCTGGTGTAAAAATCTATTGTTTCAAGTACATATCAAACCCCTGCACGGGTTCCTTGGAGGTTGTATTGCTGTAGAAATAGGATTCGAAACACAATAATATATTCTATAGCATCATAACAGAAGAAATGCTAATTTATTGAAAAATACAAAACATTCCACATTCCATTTTGAATATTCATTGCTGTTGATGACATATTTTTAATGATTTGTTTTGTAGAAACTAAGAAGAGATTATACTCCAAAAATGTTTTGCATTGCATTTTAAAATATACTAACTATATTTTATGTTTTTCTTTGATTAATAGCATTCCATAAAATGCAGTGAATTAATTAAGTGTAAGGTACTTTGGTTGATAAGAAAGTATTATCAAATAATTTATTGACATATGTAACAATATACAAAAAAACAGCTTCTGTAAGTTCAGCATTTATTGGATGGGGTCCAAAGTTAAATCGACCAACAAACTCGCAAACAGGCAAAGTTCCATAGGAGCAGATGGACTGAATTGTTGGCAGTTTGGAGGCTATACATGTACATCTAATGCTGTTGCTCAGGGCATTGATCCAATTCAAAATGCCCAAATGAGTAATACGCTTCTGTTTATGCAGATATAGTTAGAAAGTGTTGTGAATAGCACAAGTGTATGTTTTGTTTTAGAAGATAAGTAATTTCAAAAATGGAAATGAAGTACTTTGTATTTTCTATATAATTTTCCCTTTTTTCTTCAATGTTTAACTAATGCAAATTAAATAGTTGCCTAAGGTGGCAAGCTGGTATGGGACTCCATTGTACCTGCAAAAAGGGATATTGTAGACATAGTATGCAGGGTGAGCAAGAAACCACAAGGCCAATCTTTCATAGTTATGTTGCTCAGGGCCAGACAGGGAATTAAATTTGGCCTTATAATTCTATCACATATGAGAAGCAACACATTGTTTTTGCTACAGATATTTTACTAATTGAATTTGGTCCTGTTATACTGTACCACCATCAATGTCTAGCTCAGTAGATGGTGAGGGGAGTTATACTGTAACACCATCAATGTTTGGCTCAGTATATAATGATAGTCATGCTGCACCACCATCTGTGTCTGACTTGCTATATAATGATAAGAGCCATGCTGTATATTTTCTCTCAATGAAAAATGAGTGCAGCCCACCCACATTTCTGATAAAGTGTATACTCAAAAGTGAAAGACCCCCATGAAATTATAGTTCATTGATTGTCTATGTTTGATGCCACAATGAATATATGTTTGAATTTTTAAATATACTAGACTTACACTGTTTATTACAGAAGATCAAGTGAAGTGACTATATTTATCCACATTTTGTCTTCATTTACATTGCTGTTCTTGAAGCGAATTTTAGAATTGACAAGCTACATTTGACATCAAATATGCAGTCAAGTAAAAAAATAAAAAAAAAATACAGTCAAGTACTATAGTCATGCAACTCATAGATCTTTTGTATCAAGTATAGTAACCCCACTAAAATAGTTATCGCTGCCTTCTGTGTACAGTGTCTTAAGGCGTCAATTAGATCAAACAAAAAAAGAGAAGGTCCTCAAAACAGATTAAGCTATATTGTTGTGAAAGAGACCATATGTCAGATTAAAAAATGTTTTACCTTTTATTTCTAATTTCAAACATAAGAAAGAAACAAAAAACCTCAATAGAGTAGTGGTCACTGACATGTTACATCCATATTGCTGGATTTAGTCATAGGTCATCTGTGGACGTAATCATAGATCTTGTAGCCAGCCCTGATGGACAAAAGTTTTCTGTTAACATCAGATATTATTCCCATGGCCTACACAAAATGATCAAACTTTCCAAGACTGAACAGCCTTACAAGTGCCAGTAAGTCAGACATCTCAGTGTTAAATGCCAATGTGTAGTAAGTGAGACAATGGCTCAATTGTTTCAGTGGTCTGGACATGTTAATGTTAGTTTTAGTGTTTGGGTGTATTGGTGATTATCTGTGTGTGTGTTGGGGTCTAATTGTGCCAGTGCCACTGTCTGGATGCATGTGCTAGTAAGGTGTCTGGTTGTGTGTGTCGGTTGTGTGTGTGTGTGAGTGTCTGGTTATGTTAGTGTGAATATCTAGTTGTGTTAGTGTTTGGATGTGTGTGCTAGTGTGAGTACCTGAGTATATTAGTGTGCGTGTCTGGATGTGTGTATTAGTGTGTGTCTGGGTATGTCTCCGTGTGTAAGTGTGAGTATCTGAGTATATTAGTGTGTGTGTGAGTGTCTGTCTGTGTGTTAGAGTGCCTGCCCCTCCTAAGGCCAGGCTCTGGGTCTACCCCTGGGCTGCATTTACAGCTATTGTAAGCAGCTGTGGATATACATATATATATTTAATGCACCATTATCCTACCAAGTATGCTTGTAACTGGGGCAGGAAGGGAAGCTGTCCCTAGCTCTTCAAGGAGAAGTTGGGGGTGGGGTGCTTGAAACTCCTGTCGACAATGTTACTGCACCCCCTCCTGCTCCAGGAGCATTGACCTTCAACCCTGCACCACATGCAAAGAGCCCTAGTTTTGGTTCTGTTGCCGGGGACCTACAGATATCTTGGGTTAGTATCAATTGCTACATTAACCTGGTAGAAAAAAAATGGTTGAATGTGCCTTCATTAATTCCACAACAAATTTGCTGTCTGCTTCCCACTACGTGGGCTGTGGGCCAATCCTCCCATCTGCTTGAATATGTGCCAGCTTCACATCCATTTTATTGGCTTACTTTTACAGGGCTATGCATAAAAATATATAGGCTGCTCTAGATACCCTCCTGGCTATGGCTAAGTGTGGAATTGCTATAAGAAATTCAGAAAAACCCCTTCACGTACTGGGAGGTACCAAGTGCGTCATGCAATGAGCCCAAGTAGGCTTATTGGTTCTGTGACGTACCTGGTATGTCATGCCAAAAAAAATGCCCCCTCGTCGCAACAATCGTGCTTTGGCAGACTCACAGATTTATAATAGCATTCATGGTAAGGTTGTTGTAATAGATGGTAATATGCACATCCATAAGGAGGAATATGATGTAAATTTATGTCAGACAAAATTTAAGTTAGAATCTGTAAAACAAGCACTGTCTATATTAAGTATATGTGCATCCATTAAAAAAGGTTAACTGATTCTACTTTCCCCAAAAGGATTACACTAAACAATTTATCGTACAATTTATCTGACATATTATAGTACTTTATGTTGAATTCATAATTTAAAAAACATATAGAGTCCGCTTAACTGTAGATCAATAATGATTAACAATCAAAAGGTGCCAGTGATATTCAGGTTAAGTATTTTACTTTAAAATATAGGATCCTATAGACAATGCCACTGTCTAGCGATGTTTTTAGTGTAAAGTAACTGCGCCATCTGGTGGTAAATCCTGGAATTAAATTCATGAACAACTACAATACATACAGTATTTTCGGAAGAAAACAACGATGATTACATTTAAAAGTAACTAAAACTAACACAACTATTAAAATACACAAATGGTTTATTTCAATGGTTTATTTCAACAGAGGCAACATTTTAGGACAAGTCATAATCCAAAACTAGAGCAGGGGTGTCCAAATTTTTGCTGCAGTTGGCCACTTCATCAGAAATGTATGTGTTTGTGGGCTACACTCATTTTTCACTGAGAAAATAGGGGTGAATTCAGTAAAATCATAGTGGGATCAGTGAGATGATCTCACAGAAATTTCTCCACATTAACTATAAATTATACATGGTCTTCTCAGCTTTCTTGTAGAAGAAACTGACTCATGTAAATTTATTTAAAGGCTAGATTGATCCAGAACAATAATTAATTAATCCATGATTTAATAGTTAACATTATCATTATCATATTGTATTTATATAAATTTATGCAGCGCTTCTTTCAATACCTATATATCCATGGGACAGTTGCATTTCCTCCTCACATTTTTGGACCTTATATTATTCGTGCCAAATTAACTTGATTGATCAACTTAATTGATTTGCTAAAAACATACTTGCTAAAAACTACATATGTTAAGTTATCCTAAATAATCTTTTAAGGCCCTTTTCACCAATTATAGTAAGTCAATTAATATTCAGAAACCAATACCATCATATTTTCATCATTTATTAAGCCCTTGTATACAAATTGAACTTTAATTTACATTATTAACTACGCACAGCAGAAGCAAATACTATGCAAGCCACATTTAGGCTTTAATACACCATCCTTCACATAGTAATGTTTTTGTCTTGATAGCTAGTTCTTCTCACTACATAAATACTTCCTCAATGGACCCACTTGACACCTAGGATAAGACAGTTTTAAGATGACATACCTGCAAATTGTAAATTTTCTCTTCGCTTTGGCTCAGTAAAATCCTTCTACTGATAGACAGCCAACTAATAGAATCCATGTTTTATGGACAAGAGTGTATTTCATTCTTATGAATGTGTTCTTCTCCTGTTTATATTCAGCGGAGAAGAGATGTTTATAATGGCTTGACCAACTTATTACTTTTGTTACAAATGTGTAACTTGCGACAAAGAATAGCGCCCAAAAAGCTTTCTATTGAAAATATAATTAAATAATGAGATATTAAAAGTCATTTACTTACAGTTGCATTCAGGGATGGACTGGGGAAGAATAGCAGCCCTTTATCTTTATTTAGCAGTTTCAGATAATTAACTTTCCTTACTACCAGACATGAGTAGTTTCCAAGAATTAATCCTTCTATTATCAGACATTATAGACATATATCACACAAACAATGGGTTCCTTACCTAGTGCCGGCTGCAGCTAACACTGAGCTCCATGTGAAGTTGAGAAGTATCTCCTGATTGGCTGAGAGCTCTCATTCTGGAGTATGGCACGAGAAGAAAGAAACACATCATAGGACAGCTGCTGGCCTTAAAGTACCAAGACTGCCTAGTTATCCCTAGACTGGCCCTGCCTGGAGAGCTTCTTCTGCAAGAAGGGCTGGTTGGTGACACATATGTTCCAAGTAAAATTAGTGAGATTACTTTTGGTCATCTCAATCGTTTATCTACATGTAAGGCAAGGCCACTTTGGCCCTCCTTGCTGGAGGAGGTTCATCCTTCATAAAGGATAGCCTTGTCTTGAAATGTTCCACGCAACTGCAAACTTCCATTTTAGTAAATATCCTCTTTCTCATTATATCCCCCTTCTCTTTCTCCTCCTATCTCTCCATTTTCTTATTTCTCATCTATCTATCTGTGTAGTATGCAGTATGCACTTCTCGGCAATGAAAATGCTGTTTTAAATAAGATATATTGGATATTGAGGGACAGATAGCCCTACATTTTTTGAATGCTGTTTTGAGGATTTAAAAATAATAGATTTTCTTTCAGAACATCTATTCTTACATTTGTTGACTCAGAGGGTTTTTTATATATTCACTTTGGCTACTCAACATCCTGGTGGAATTAATTTTGAGTTTGACATTTTATATTTTTAATATAGGCTAATTAAGAACACTGGATGTACTTATTGGTTTTAAGGATCATCCTGATGTCTTTTTTGGGGACATAGTAGTAGTCCTTAGGGGTGTTAAGGAGGTGAAGATGTTGCTAAGTGTTTTAATACGCATTAATGTTTGGAGTGGATACTTGAGGCCCTTTTTAATATCCCAATGACCTTTTCATGAATGTCAAAGGAGAAAGGGCTTAGCATTCCCTCAGAGCATAGTTTGAGAGTAAGGGAAGCACTCAAATACCACAAGTCTAACAAAACTAACATATGGGGTGACCATCGGTGATGTTTTCCAGGACACGTATAATTTCCAGCCCAGATAAAATGCTGCAGTATGTGGGAAGTATAGACTTATGGAAGGGAAACAACTGGTGCGTTATACATCCTCCATACTGCAGGGCAGCATTTTATATGGGATGGTCAGCAATATGTAAAAATATGTGGAAAACATGGCTGATGTCACCCTAATAACATACGGATCGGCAGTTAATGGGAAACTTAGCATCA
>VKOC01000006.1:6080436-6093697 GCA_009364415.1 Spea multiplicata
ATATAAGACATACCCCGAAAGTAAGACATAGTGGGGCTTTTAGGGATAAAAAGAAAGTAAGACACTGTCTTACTTTCGGGGAAACACGGTAGTAGTGTAGCACACAATGTACTTTACTTTGCAGAACAAATTGTACCCCCTATAAGCCATTGCAATGACAAGTATTTATATAGATAGCCTCATCAACATCATGTAGAAAAATATACGCATGATTGTGAAGTTGTTCAGGCTTGTTGAGTCATCTAACTCGCATGGGATTCAAGGAAATATCCTTATTTAAGAAGACGGCGCACAAATGGAAGTTTCATGCATCAGTACAGCGCAAAATTGTGTTAAAACCATGCAAAAGTGTCAAAATGAGCACACAAAAAAATGCTCATGGGTTATTTATGGCAGGTAAGTTCTCTTTTCTAGGGAGAATGTTAGGTGCAGTTGTAACTTTCCGGTACAATTGTTTCTGCACAGCCCTCTAACAGGATGGGATATCCAAATACAATACACCTATAAAGCTGAGCCTTTAACACCTGCCGTCATTCTTCAAAGTGGAAGGGGTGCCAACGGGCGAAGTAACAAGAATAAAAGATCTGAATCCTCCCCAAAGAAGGGAAGAGAATGGCCAGGGCAAGAATTGGGAGTGTAGAAACAGTGTAGGGGATAGACACCTTGCTCAGGGGCTGTTACATAGGTACAGGTGATGCTAAACTTTAGACACATACACAGATATAACTGAAAAGCAGATAAGAACCATCTAGATTTAAGGACTTAAGGGGCCTTTTTCCAAAAAACTATAAATAGATAATTAGTAATAATAACTACAATTAAAAATGAAAATAAAAAAGTTGGAGTTATCCCAGTGATGTCCACAAAATACAAAAGAGATACCAAACGGGGCCGATATGCGTATTGCACTGGCAGCAGCGCAAATAAGTAATGTAAAAATAAATGTAAAATGTAATAAAAACTACAGGAACATCCCCCGATACCCTCTACCCCTGCTACTAGAAAAATAGAATTACAAACAAAAAACCTTTGATGCACCTAAGTGTTAAAATAATAACCTATATGTTATTACGCAATGAATCAATGTGGCCCTGTAGCAGAAATCCTAATTGCAAAGTAATTATTTCATTTTATGTATTTCTATTGTTTCAAAAGAAGCCCTTTGTATCCTGAAATTACAATGTATAATTTTTGCTGAAAAGGGTAATCATGGTTTATAAAACGTATGGTAAAGATGGCAAAAAAGAGTTGTCCTTTAGGACAAGAAAAACCCTTGGTCACGAAGGGGGTAACTAATATTAAGACAATATGTGTTTCACTTTTGTATGCTTCAGCTTTTTTCTTGCTCCGTTCTTCTGTAATAAGAGTTTTAACGCATCAGTGACGGGCAATAACGTTTTAAGCAAGGTTATACGAAATTGTAATCTCAGAACGAGAAAGCAACGTACAAACATGAAAGCAAAAGCAGCCGTCCAGGGGCATAATGTCCACGGAGAGAGACGTGCTGAGAGCCGACAAAGTCCTCTGCAAATTAATAGACTTGAGACGGGAGCATAAACCGAACTGACAGGAAATGCATTAGTGAAATAAGATGATGGCATGTTCTGAGGTCAGAGGAGAAGTAAGGGTGGCATGAGTTTAAGAAAGCAGTTATAAAAATGTTTACACGTGGAAAAGAGCGTGTGTCGTATTGGGACAAACAACTATTTTAGTTACTTGTTTATTTTCCTTAAAGACATAAAATTCACAATGCATGTTAACTCGATCTTTAGGTCTCACGCTGTATCCTTTTACCTCCCCAAAAGCTCATCTTCCAGGGGACGTCCATTAAGAGCTGATAAACTTTTCTTACGTTTATTCCGTCCTTGGAGTTTAAGGAGAGGATGATACTCTATCATCTTGATATGGCCCGAAAGGTTGTTCAAACTATGCTGACAACTTGATTGAGCCGTCATTATGCAGGACCAATCCAAATTAATATGCGGCTTGATAAAATACAAACATGAACAATTTTTGAAGATATTTTAAATTGTAACCATAGTCCTTAAACTGACCGAAAACTTTTGGTTTTGGTCCCACTCGATATGAGACAAGCGAAGATTTGTGAACTAATTCATGACAGTCAGGATGTTCTCTTTTCCATTGATTATTTCAAAAAATTAAGAAGCAGGGAATCAATTATCTAATGCGTGGTAGTTTCCATTCAACCTTTATTACTGTGGTAGATAATTCACCTTCAGAGCCTTCTGAGGAGAATTATAATGATATCTGCTGATATGACAATGAAATTAGTTGAAGGGGAATCTTAAATTGGAGAACAAATTTGGATTTTGCCCAGACAAAACCCTCTGATCTTATTTAGAACTTGTCACACACACACATATATATATTTATACACAGTATATTCCCTCACTAAACCTTATGACAATTGGTAAAGATAAATGGGGAATGGGCAAAGCCTTACTGCCTCTCTAGTGAAAGGTCTGCGGAGGGGCCTTGTAATCAGAATCCCCAGGTAGTTATGGTCAACGTTATATTGAATACTTTGCACATCATGTAGAATATCTCCTGAAAAAAGTTAAATACAGGACAGCACATGATAAAACAATAACTATTTAAAAACTGTAAACATGAATTTAAATTCTTCTGTAAAGAAATATAATATCATAGCTAGGAAATCAGATCCTCCTGTGAGGAATTGTCAGTGGTCACATGGCTTGATTTAACCAATCAATGGTGACTTTAATACTTAAAAAGGCCGCTTTTAATCCGTTCCTTTCTCACAAAGGATGACAAGAGAGCTGTCTGATAGCACCAGACACAATATTATCAGCAAACATAAGAATTCTAAAGGGCACAAGGCCATCTCCAAAACATTGGCATCTCTGTTTTAACAGTTGGCAATGTTAAGAAGTTAGGTAGGCAAGTGGTGCATAACTCCATGTCAAGTGGCAACAAATTGGGACAAGACATAATTCCATATACTACACAACACATGGGTGGAAAGCAACTATGAACTCCACTAAAGCAACCATCAGCCATTGCACTTCAAGACATTTCCTTGTTGTCTGGGGGCTGCAGTCCTCTCTCCAGCTGGGTCCGAGCTCCTGCGCACCCTATTAAGGGCCACATGAGCCAATGTAACATGGAGGGAAAGGAAAGGGAGGTGGAGAGAGAGAAGAAGTCAATCAGAGCACACTCTGTGACCTTAACCTTTCTGACTCGTCCTACCTGGTATGGTCACTGGGAGAGAGGAACCGGCTCTGCGCTGGGTTAATCAGGTAATATCCATACCTGCTGTAGAGCTCACAGGCTGCGCAGGTTATATCAGCAGCGGAGCAGCTCAGGCTACTACCAATAAACAAAGTCTCCCACAGAATGGGGGCTCTGGGGCCCCAGGAACTCCAGGTCATATTTCATGTTTCTTTTGTGAAATCACTCCATGCCAGTTGCAAATGAATCTTTTTTGTTGAATACCTTTGGACATCCCATTAAAATATTCTGATAATACGAAGCAGTTACATTCCAATTATTTCTGAAGATATGATAATGTTGACCATATCTGTATAAACGGAACATCCATGTTTGTCTACACAATTAAAAGTATATGTTTCCACATAACATTGCAAACGTAAAAGCTGTATTACCGATATATATAGGATTGGCCGTAAAAGACAACTGCAGCATTAAGTGAATATTGTCCAGAAATGAATGTTTATTGTATACAACAATGTTGTCTTCACTGAACGAAAGTGTGTTGCATCACTACTTCTTGATCCATTTCCAAACAAAGTCACGGTGCATATTCTAACCTGTAGGCTTTAGACAGGAATGGAATTATTCAATCTGGTTCTTGCATCGGTTTACATTTATTTGTGCCAATTCTAAGAATCCTTGTAGCCTTAATTGGTATCGTTGGGTAAATGAATTTTGAAAAGGTACAAGGGCCCCTCTGATTTCATACTATCACTGGAAGAATAAAATTAGTTAACCTGGACCAAAAAAGCCCACAAAACCCTCAACATTTTGCTTGGGACCCTGGTGCAGAGAGGTATTTAGGCCTCAACCAACTCGGTCAATGGTGATGTAAGTGAGGCAGTCCTGCTTGCCAATCAGTGAATAACAGGGACGATTTATCACATTTCTGGCCATTTGCTGGATATATGTGGCCTCACTCTACAGTCTTACAACCGAGTACACTGTTATTGTGTGTGCGGGTGTATTTGGTGGGCGCATACTTAAGTGTCTGATTGACCGCCTTACCAATGGTAGGTAGGAGGCACAAAGGGCACATGCCCACCACGCTTTTGCCCAGTGTTTTCCCACTGGCCAGTCCGGGTCATCTTTATGTCATACCCTGCTAAAATATGGCCATGGTAGCATAGAGTGACTTTTTCATTTAAGCAAAGCTCTCATCTGTTAGTTCCAAACATAGAAAAATGGGCCATGGGACAATGTGCAATAGACATTTTTATAAATCTAATTATCCTTATTATATATTTTATATTTATTTAACCATGACTTCATTTTGAAAATGAAATATATTATTTAATAAATATGGTAATTCCATAACACCAGGTGTATAAGATGACCATAAAGCTAGAAGAGATGTGTGTTGTCTGGACAGGCAACTTTGGTCCAACAGGGACTCTCTGCATCCCACAGGGGTAACTTTCAACCTATCAAGAATTTTCATATGCAAACATTATTTATAAGGTAATCAGTCCAACACCGAAACAGAAAGCACTGGTTACAGAAGTATTATCCACTAATTGCATTCAACAGAAGGGTTGGAAGAAGTCACCTCAGTGGTGCTCACAATGAAACGGTAACTTTAGAGGTAACACTGTATGCCACATTTTCAGATCTTGGATTTTTCACCAATCCTTTGTACTTCAGTATAATACATACATTTCTCTGGCTTCATGAAGCAATACTGTCATCATCAGCATGTATGAAGAATATTACAGCAAAGGACTCTTGAATGGCCAAAGTATATATTATAATTAAGAGATGAACACCAGATGTATTGGAACATTGTTCTTTGTTGGTGATTTCTACATGTTACAAGAATAACATGTAGTTTACAGCCATCATTTGTAAATATCATAATAAATAAATCCATTTAACAGTCCAACAGGTCTACTGAACCTACAATCCATTATCTACAAAGGCCGTTTTGAAGTATGTACAAATGCTTACAAATCTGATTTTGGAAAATAAAGGTACTTCCCACAAATATGCATATACAGTATTCAACAAAGCTTATATTTAAATATTTCTCTTAAAAACCATCTTACCAAAGTACATTTATGACAAAAATATATGAACATATGAATAGAGCGGCTATTAATTCCAATCTTGCTTGGCAATAATAATACTCTGATGTGACAGTAACATTTAATCTGATATAATTTCATAATTTATATACATTATAATATATATAAATATATATACATATATAAATCTTTTTTTTGCTGATTATGCATCTAGATAGACATGAAATCTTACTCATGCTAATGTTTACTTTTTTGTCGAAGGTGACACATTTCTTACAATTGTAAGGGAATTTAAAGCGAACCTGTCACTTTTTATGTATGTGTGTTTCACTGAATGGGGAAAAGAGAACGACTTAAAAGTCCGTCTGCAACATACCTGCACTCGGGAATAGTACTGTATCAGTTGGGGTCCTCGACTTTTACCCCCAAAGAAAACTGTATTATGGGCGCCTAAACAAGAAGGGTATGGAGCTACGCACTTTCCCTGCTGGCATTAAACTGCAAATCAAATCAGCTGTCATACCCAACACATATGGGGCAACACCAGAGATCTCCATTATAAACATAATATGTATATGCAAATCATTTAACAAATCTGATTAACACATAACGGAAGGACCTTACTTATTTCATCATCTTGGCACCTATTTTAGCCTTCATTGTCAACCCCATCTTTTCTTATTGTCGTTCTTTTGCAGGTAATTGAACAATATAAAAAATAACTCTAGGTTAAGAATATCTATCTACAGATAACCAACCCCTTTGCTGCTTACCGGTTTAAGAGACCATTCTGGCAGAGAAGTGGTTAATGCCACTTTTACACTAACAATGATTTATTATTCAGTTGAAAGAAGCCTAAATTTTACTTTTCCACATTAATTCCAGTCACAAGTGATTTAAAAGGACTAATGAGTTATTATGTATAATGTACAACCTTGTTGTAGAACATTATAACCATGCAGTATGAAGGAAACATATAAATAGCGTTTACAACATAAAGGACCAGCACACATAAAATTCTTTTAAAACTGATCTATCAAGTGTAAGGCAATATTTAGCTCTGTCCTCATACCAACACGATGGAGGAAATACAAGTGGTCTTGAAATTAACATTCAAATCAAGTGTTTGCAGTTCAAAATACAAAAATAAAATATGATGTTCTAGTAGTCTTTTCAAAAGTCTGATATCACTTTTCACGGTCTTCGAAAATTAACGATGGAAAAGATTTATTAATGTACAAAGTGGAACAAATGTGGAAGGAAAACAAGTGAAATTACCATCTTTATGCTCCTGAATCTGTTCCGCCCCCCCCCAAAAAAATAAAAAAATGAGACATTATCACTTGCCTTAAAACAGCAACATCACCTTCATGGCAACAAACATGGTAATCACAAAACAGCTAAATATATGGTCAGGTAACAGATTTGCAGTTGCACCATGGCAAATATTAAATTAAAACACACAAAAAAGCTATTGCATGCTATTGCTATGGAAGCAACAGCAGTTCCAAAAAGACGGATTACAGTGGGGTCCTATATGTTTTGGAACAGAAAACCAAGCAATTCGAAAAGGGTGGTTTTACATGAATGAAAAACAAAAATCACATAAAAAGATATCAATGAAGGAAGTGTCACTGGCGAATATGAGCATCCTTGTTCCATTCTGTATCGTTACGTTTCCTAGAAACCTCTCCATCCCTTTCACAATATCGGTCTCTGGATTTATGTCGGCTGCGTGGTTTGTTGCATTCATTGTGATCCTGTTCTCTGTCCTGCTCGTGATTTGACCGATGTCTTGTTTCTTTATGTCTGTGGTCACCACCTCCTCCATGTGACTCGTCCCTGTGATTGTGATCCCAGTGGGAATCCTGAGGTTCATGCTCAGGGTAGTCCTCCTTTGTGTCTAGGTAAAGGGAGTCTCTGTTGTCTTGCGTCTCAGAATCAAACGTTTCCTGCCTAGACAGGCCTCTGTTGACTCCACTGCGATGATTATGGTGTTGAGCAGATGTGGAAGATCGGTGTTGGGATCTTCTAGTGACCTCAGCAGCGCAGCTTTCTTCCTCCACTGAGCCAGTTCGTTCAGGGGCTGGATGCTCATTCTTCTGTTCTCCTTGGGAGCCCTGCTTAGACATCGGAGTTACAAGATTGTTCAATAACAATAACACTTTATATTTGTCATCAATAATTTCACACACATAGCTTATACTATAGCCGTGAAGCACCAGGTTCTTACACATCCCTAAAACAATATCCTATCCACAAACACTGGTATGGAACATTTGAGCCTGAAAACTATACAAAAAATAGTACATTTGGGAGAAGGGACATCATACCAACATAATCCCTTACCACAAATAAGTATGTACTGATAAAGGTTACGGTTAGTTATACAGCAACTTTCAGAGGTTCAGAGGAATCACTCAATCCTAGCTGTTACATCATGGTATTATAACTTAAAAAGAAGTCAGGACACAAGGGAGACTGTATGGTGTATGGTTATTACATGTGACATAAACACAGTATGTATACTCAACTCAAACTTATGACGCAATTTAAAAATAGCTAGAAGTAAAACACTGAACACTGATCCAAAACATAAGGTTGTTACCAATTGGAATTTTCTCTTCACCATCCCTTTAAGGTCATGGTCCCATTTAAAGAGCAATAGCAATAGTGAGCTCTTAAAGTTCCCTGACAGAGAATGACGAAGATCTATTTCTGCCCATGCTGCCAATGACAGAGGCTCAAATTCTGCCCACTCTGCCAACGGCAGAAGGTGTAGCTACTTTTAAACACGTATGTACCTGTGCATTGGAGCCTGAGGAAGGTGTGATGGGAAGCGTTGCAGTTGTAAGTGTGCGAGACAGTAGTGCATTCGGGGGGTTGCTGCTTGGAGGATGGGTTGCCTTCCAATAAGCTTCCAAGTAATCAGCCAGATGTTCACATGCATCTTCAAGCTGATTTTCATCCAATATCACATCAAACATTTCCTATGAAATACATTAATGCAGAAATAATCAATATTTAAATAAATCATTTAGGTTATTGTGAACAAAATCTAATAGGCTATTAACTTGCATTTTGCTTTTGCTCTCTGAGGGTCATCTGGCTCCACCAACTCCCAGCCCTGGTTCTGCACACTCCGGACTTGTGGGGTAGTCTTGCACCTATTAATGCCTAACCCTACCCAACTGAGCTGACAATCCAAAAAGAGCCGGAAGAGGAAGGCAACAGGGGGCCAATTCTAAGAAATACCCTAGAGGTGTGCATGCATCATAAAACTATTCACTGGTAAAGCTATATCAGGACCTAAGAGCAATGAAAATATTTATTCAACCTGAGTAATCAGCTATTCCAGAACTATTCAATGACATGTTGGATTACTACTTGGAAAGCGTATTACGACTCACAAGGCTGTGAAGTTTGGTTATGTAATATGTCAGTGAGTCCTGGTGTTAACTTATATGTACAAATAGCATCTAATAGTATATTAACTCTGACAACTTACTGGAGGACACTGAGCTAGCTTGTCAGCTGCCACCATTTGGACATTAAGATGTTTTGCTTGAGACTTTCCTCTTGATTTTATTAGTCTCTGTAAAACCTGCAAGAAAAACAAATATGAAGGAAAACTTACAAAATGATCGGAAGGAACAAAAAAATTATGTAGAAATAATGTGTTTCAGGTCATCAAACATACTTCTTGCTACCCAGTAGATGACACAGACTATTAATCATTAAATATTGAATGAAATTATTTGTCCCTCTGTCCCTTTACTTAAATGAAAGTATTATTTCTGTTAATGTATAATTATTATTTATATATTTGCTTAAATATTTGAATTGTGGTGTAAACAATTTGCACAAACGACACAAATAGCATGCCCCTAACATTTTAGGTCTCCATAATTGGGGCACCTGTATTGGGGTGCGCGGCTAGACAGGGAAGGGTAGGGCAGAAGTAGCTGGTACCAGGAGTGGGCAAAACCAAATGTGGGACCATCTGCCCACCTTACCCAAAGCACAGCTACATTGGAGCTACCCTTGTTTACAAACTTCCAACAATATACCCATTAGATGGCACCTGAAATCCCAGCCTCTACATTTGAGTTACTCCTGGAACGCACATCATTCATTTTTCATTTACTGAACTACATTGTGCTTCTTAATAATAAAGATATCTGGCGTGTACAAATATATAGTTTTTTAATGTCTATATCAAACAAAACCATGCGCCAGGTTACCCAAAAAACTGTTAATCTGCAAACCATCACCTGCTCACCATCTGCAAACATAATAAAATGCATGCGTTTACCTTTGGGGAGGAAATCTTGACATACACTATGATAGGTGCAAGGGAGGTTTTGCCGAGCTGAGTCGGATGGTTGATGGTATCTGCATCCAGAACCACAAGCTGCAAGGTCCTTGCTAGTTCAAAGATGCGTTCAATCTCACTTTGAACTTCAGCTGAGGAACGTGAGAACAAAATCATAACATTTTAACACCGAAATGCACAGCATATACATATTTCTTAATTACACGGTTAGTCATTTTAGGTATATGAAGTAATCGTGTTAATGTTTTCTAGTGAAATAATTGAAAAAATATATACTGTACAATACAATTTCAAAAACGACAAGTGATAAACTAATACAAGCATAAGGTCTTTGCAGGTCTTAAGAGAGTAACGTTGATCCGCTTGTTTTGTTATTTCCCTATGCATTATGATGGGTCAATCCTATCCGCAAGAAGGCCTGAGCCGGTCACGCATGCTCCATTTAATATAGATATATTCAACTTTCCTACAGATTTCCCCTATAATGAATAAACCTCGGTGACATACAATAGGTTTATGCTTTGCCTAATACCTAGCTGAGAATGCATGGAACTGTAGTATTTACATTAGTGCATGTCTGGGAGGGCTTATGGGCTACACACATTCAATACAATTTAGACTTTGTAAAACATAGCACTATGGCTTCTGCAGCACTCTTTTTGGTGAGAATCATACCCACCAGCAAAACCTATCCAATGATCAGATATGTCGACTGGTTAATTTAGAGATTTGCAACATAGTCTACCTTATATTACAGAAATAGGAAGCAGTGTGACATTCAGAACAGGATCAGAGAAGAACATCATATCTTCTATATATAAATGAAGGATTTACTTAAAGGGGATTCTATTAACACAAAGAGGTCAAAAGCAAGCCTAACTTAAAAATCTCAGTAAGATTTCTATAAAACATTCACAATTATCTGTTCGAACATTGCCACACTTTTCATGATATCTGTCTAGATATGGATTGTTAAATATAACTATGGGTATCCAAAAAAGACCAGATCACAGTAGTCAGATTGCTATGGCTTCCTTATATATAACAAATAGCTGTGCGAATGATATCGAGACAGACTGCTATCGTGTCCTGATTTCACTGATGTGTTATCAATAAAGACAAACATTTCACTTGGATATGGGTCCAACCTTGTGAGTGGTTTTAATTACTGTATCTGGATTTATCCCGGCAGCCAATTTTCAGTATACAACGAACATTAAGAATGTTCAGTATTACTCCCTTCAAGTCTCAATCGGCTCTAAATGATATACAAATCTGTCCAGCCCTGAATCGCTGAAGTCAGGGCAGGACATTCCAAATGCAGGTTGCTTGTCAAGCTCCATGGTGCACTTCCTTGAAATGGTTAAGAATTCACGGAGTGGCCACAGTGATGTTTTTGCCTAGGATGCTGCCCTGGACTCACATCCACAGCTCGCCAACCTTACTGCTGAGTGCAGGGACATCACATCATATCCTACACTATGGAGTCCTTAAAGCATAAATGGACCAGCTAGGGAGCTCAGGGATCTCCCTTGTACCTGGCACCCTGAGCAGTGAGTCTGATTACGTCCCACTAGACCTGTTGAACACAAACTTGGAACTGTCCTGATCAGCTGGTTCATGGGTCTCTAGCGAAACCTTTTGATTTTCTGATGGAGAAAGTAGCATCTCTCTGCCCACTCCCTGCTCGGGTTCTTTCCCTTCTCATCCAACTTGTGGACAAGTTCAAATCACTCAATGCCCTGCCTCACAGTCTTCGTCTATGACATCTATGGCCTCTATATGAAAAGTAAAGATCTGGAATTTTGGCAACTGGCAAAAATAGAAAATAGTCTATTTAAGTATAGTGTTGTTCTATTCAGGCATTGCTATAAATAGATTTTTTTTCTTCATAACCCAGCACTAAAATGGAACATCAAAAAAATAACACGAACAATGTAAGACGTGCACATAAATTACACAGACATGTAGAAAAACATTAGAGTCAATCACTTCACACACATGACAATACACCGTAAACACAACGCACCCAGTACATACCAAAAACATCTGTAAAGGAAGGACCATACATGGAGGGCAGAATGGAATAAACCAAAATCATTATGAAGAAAACATGCAGATTTTGGAAGAACACAGTGAAATGGCAACAAATGAAGGCCACTGTGTGGTCACGGTAATGTATTACTGTATATGAAGATTAATAAGGTCACAGCTTTTTCTTATGTTTATAGCACTTCTTTTTAGTTTAATTCATGGACTGTAATTCTCTAATGACCAACTAGTGGAAAAGTGGAAAAATGTTACTTGGTATAGGTGGTAAAAATATGACCCATTAGTATTGGCCATACACCGGGTGGCTGAACAGTTGAAGAGACAGCATGTCCATATTCATCAATGTTTTCTATTCATCTTAATAGATGCCATAGAAAGGTAGCATCTCGAGTTTTGAATTCCGTTCCCTAGGCCTGGAAAGTGATCGTATAGGAAAATAACCTAATGGTGGTGCTTCCTACCATCTCAGTGCCCTAGACAGCTGCCCAACTGTCCTATAAGGTCAGGTCAGCCCTGTTGGCAAAGGAAACAAGAATATGTACGTACACTAGGTTTCAAATCGATTTCACAAGTAAACTTAGCAATATCGAATAGTATTTAATAAAATGATGATGCAAAAATCCTTAAAGGACTGGAAGGACCATGACCCCTAGCAATCTTAATATACATGAAAGATCATACTTAGATCAAAGATCAAGGACTGGTTTGTGACCCTGATCATTTCACATTGGGTTATGTCCAGACTTTACACCGTTATATTTATTCCACAAATGCATAACCTTGGGGTTATGTAGGTTAGCTCTCACCCTTTCAAAAACATCCCTTTCTGCATTGATCCTTATAAAGGCAAACAGAAAGCTCTCAATTTCTCAAGGTAGAAACATTTCCCTTAAAGACTAAAGATAGTCAAATGTAATCAGCAGAAAGATATTGAAAATGTGTTTGTCCTATGAATAATTTATTGTGGAAATGAACTTTTAGACTACTGATAAAGACAGCATAGTTATACCATTAACTATTAACATGGACAAATATTTACAATATTTAACAGAATGTCTGCAGCTACACATTATTTTATAACATTTAGACTTATTACGTAAGGGGGTTTCATTATGTAGTAAGATTTAAAATTTGTTTCTATGCATAACTACATAATTAATAGTCACCATGGAGTAAATCAAATTAAAACAAATGATGTTCTAGAATACGGAAGTATAAGGCTAAGCATTGGGATAAGAAGCCATTACTTCATGACCTTAATATGTCAAAAGCCAGTGCTTGAAAATTCTTATTTTGTTTTCTCCATATTTAAAAAAATGCATTCATTGCAACTGGCCCTATAATTCACAATGAAACTGAATTTCTTCTGTCACTATGCTTACAATACACATACAGAGATATTTGTAACAATAACAAACGGACATCTAGAGTACAAAGTTACCTTTTATAAAAGTGTATATTCTTACATAAAAAATAAATTAATATATTTTCCTGGATCTTTAACACTCTTTTTAACCAGATAAATGGGCATTAAACCCTGTTAACAAAATATCTAAAGACCTTTCTGTATAGTATGTTTTGTAATATATATATA
>VKOC01000006.1:6112463-6152793 GCA_009364415.1 Spea multiplicata
AAATGATAAAATAGAAATGGCTTTAAAAAATTGATTATTAACCAGGAGGACCCAGTGTGGCCTCCCTTCCTCTCACACCTGAAGTGTGTGTGTGGGGGGGGCATAAGTATCTATATGTATGTGAATAACCTGTTTTTGTTCATTCCCTCATCCTGTATACTGTATTTGTCCTCTAAATTCTACACAACGTCACCCAACCTATAGAGGATTAGCCCAAAATTACTTGACTTATGTAGGTCCAGCTA
The DNA here is from genome assembly GCA_009364415.1 of Spea multiplicata. NCBI lineage: Eukaryota > Metazoa > Chordata > Amphibia > Anura > Pelobatidae > Spea > Spea multiplicata. The sequence continues at coordinate 6,112,709 of VKOC01000006.1, forward strand.
AACCCTTCCTGCAAGAGAACGACTATGGTTGCGGACACTATGCCACTCAACATACTGATATGTATAATGCGTATACCAAAATACCTGCGCCACTCTTTCCTCCCCTGATGTCCCTTCTTTTTTAAGAGGGTTCAGGGGTATGAATTGATACAGTGTTCTACAGCCCTAAAAGTGACAATAATGTTTAGATAACAGAGGTTGGACCAATAGGAGAGATGGGGGGATTGGACAAGATTCCTCCTTCCCCTTTCCCCTGTTGGTCCAACCCTTGTCTGATTCATACTATAAAGGTGTATAAGCAGATGCAAGCGGATACATAGCTCATCCGGGGGCTCCTACCAGTTGGCAGTAGAAATCTGCTTGATGTAATGTTGCCTTTCTTACAAATGTATCCAAGTTTTTGCCCGCATTCCCTGTTCTCCCATTTGGCACTCTTTCCAGGGTTTAGAGCAACACAGTTTTTCCCAGGTTCTATTGATGGATTTCCTAGGAAGAAAAAATAGCTATATAAGTAACAGATCTCCAACTGGAAGCAACACTCTATTAATACACATCACTTTCTAAAGACTTACTACCTAAGGAATACACTTGCTATTGCAGTTACCCCAAATATTCTGAACAACATTTTACTCTTCTAAAGTGTACAGCATTGACTGTATGTGCAAATAAGTCTGTGTGCTCACTTTTTAATGGACACGTTAGACCCTTGCCAGTACAGCCCATTTTGTGTTTATTACACCCATTCTTTTCAATCCCAGTGCCTTACTGAGAATGTAAACCCAACATTCCGTACAGTTCTTGCCGGCATTAAAGTCAAATTGCAGCCACACTCTAGACTTAAATTTTGATGTATTATTGACAACAATCCAAAAAAAAAGTTTCACTTTATTTGATGTTTTATATCATTCACATAGAGGCCAAAAACAGGAAAGCAAGAGGAGACCAGGACTGAATATTCAATGACCCAGATTCTAGTGTTTGACCTTTTGCAGGAAAAAGGACTGAGCGCTACATGTTTATAAAGTAGTCAGCAATTTGTGAAAATAATAAACTGATACTTTACTTATATATTAGTTGCCATACATGCTTGACATTATTTTTTTCTTCATTCAGTGTATTGTATTGCTATTACATGTGGCTGGTGACAATGTGTCAAGTTGTTATAGGGTTCTGTCATTATTAGTGGCAACTAATGGCACATCAATAAATGAGGTCTTTATCCAAGGTTTTGTGATATTATTGCTGGCCATCATATATGTTGAGGGCATCATTCATGGACTGAAATTGACTCCAACACACAGCTCACAGTTGGCTACAGTTGTGTGTGGCTTCAAATACACTTTTCAGTTATACAAAATAATGACAAAACATTGATAATATTAGCTATAGCATTTACATTTTTTAAAACCTCAAACTCACCTGGAAGCCAATTAAGATAGTTAAATGGGTTTCCACCGCTCCATTGCCAACCAGTATTGAAGTTTAAACTGTTAAGACCAATCCATAAGGCGGTATTGACATTATTTGTTAATCCTGGCAGAAATAAAAAAATAGATGATTTGGGAAGATAGTTTGAAGTTTTGAACCACAGATGTCCTCGATCTGCTCAATTGTTTTACAGATTTCAGAAAGGCTTCTGCTGCCCTATTCACAAATGTGCATCCATGCAAAGCTAAGAGCATATGGCACAGAAGATAATATGCATTAAATAAAACACTAGGAACAGTAGATCTCATATCTTCCATTTGATTGAGGCGTAATTATCATCTGTCTCCTTATCTGCCCCTGCCTCCTCTATACTTACCCATCCATACCAGATAAAGAATTTAAATACACTAAAGGTACAGTAGTCCCTTCTCACTTCAGCATTAACACCAGATTGTATTTACTTAAGCTATCTTTTGCTAAAAAAACCCCAACAATTACTAAAAGTCATATTTCCTTTACACTATTGCTAGTGACAAATACATCTTCATATTCTATCGTCAACCTTTACGTTAATCCTGCTGCTAAACATGAATGACATAAAATCTTACCTGTGAGATATGACTGCTCGAATATCTGAGTCACACTTAATAATTCAGAATCTTGCTGTTGGCAGCTTCTCCGTGCTTGGTACCAAGTAAGTGCTGAGTTTAAATTCATTTGATACCGGACACCAGTCATGGGATCAGTAAACCAAAAAAAGTCTATAGAGACTGGGAAGACAAAATAAATGTACTCAGTCAAATGCTATGCATGATGCTATGAACATTTTCAAATTATGGCCATCTGACATTTTTGTTCAATTATTATTTAATACAATTATTCATCAGAATCTCCGGCTTTGTGATGTTGTTCTTAAAGAACATGTTATTAAAATTTCTTAGTATAATTTAAGAGAATTTAACCCATATTTTATTTTGGGCTTCACAAAGTGAGTATGTGGTGACCCACCATTAGGTCATATCAGGTTTTGTGATATAAATAGATTGTGTATAAATGGCAATACTTTTTGATGCTTGCATAGAAACATTTTTAGTTTCAATATCATTGTGTACAGGGCTGTTCCTTTTATAGGCTAAACCAAGGCAGTAGCCCAAAGTTGCACTGTAAGGAAGGTTCTAGACTCATACCCAGGGCCATAACATCAATGGGGCAAGAGGGGCAGCTGTCCCAGATGCCACAATGTGAGAGATGTGCTTGAGCCATCCAGTAGCCCTGTGCCCCTTTCTTCTTCAGCACCGGATGGGACCTCTGTGGACACACATATTTCCACCTGTAACCACCATAGCCACAGATGCCACATTGGGCCACACAAATAGGACCCAAATCCCACTAAACCACACTGCTGTGATTATGTAGACAAAGCTGACCACTAACAATAATGTAATACTATGTAATATGAAGGAATTAGCGCATGGTCTATACGGGACTTTTAAAGTAAGCTAGTATGCCATAGAATGGGTTTTGAAGTCGTAAAATCTAGTCGTTCAGAAACTTGGGGGAGCGCAGAAATATTATTATATTGTAATTGCAAATTATTATTTTTGTTTTTATAAAAAAAAATAGGCGGCTCCCACATACGATACAATAGGAGACGCCGAGATAATACACAAGTAAAGGTGGCGTCTCGATAATATGCAAATACCAAATATTCATAAATTCTTACAAGTCATTCATTAGTCACCAGTTATCGATGCTACCACAATTTAAAACATATGATAACTGTGTCGCCATTAAATTATCGCATTTGACCCTTGGCAAATACGTGGAGGTATAAATAAATATATAAACTAAATGTGTTGCCCTTAAATAAAAACACCAATGTGAATGATAAATTAATAAATCTTACCCAATCTGGTGATAGAAACCTAATTACTAAGCAACTCATTCCTTGGTGTATTTATTCATTATTGTAAATAATCATAATATGATGTACTACAAGAAATTCTACATATTTTGTATTATATTTGAATTCTATTTACATTTATTTATTGTATATTTTATTAAAGCATATCATTTTTTGCCACAATACACTGTAGTGGTGTGAAATTATTTACATTTATTATTTAGATTCATATAAGTGTTATCCATGTTTATTAATTATAATCCTTTTATGGATTTGCACTCCCTTCCTGCCCCCCAGCTCCTTCGCTTGGAGGGAATATGTTTGGCCAAGCACATCTCCTACTTGCCATTGGGCACATGCACTATACTAAGGGCTAGCCAGCACCAGCACTGGCTCACAAGTTCCAGGGGGTCTAATGAGACCTCTCATGTGAATACACAGAAAGTGCCTATTGTCTTTAGTGGAAAAAATTTAGAAAATTAGATTTTTTTGGCCAAAATATTGTAGCCTCTAAAATACCACACACTTTGGAATAACAAAATAATCTGCAAAACCCAATTTTAATTCAGCTTGAAAACACATTTGTGGATTCTTGTATGAAGATATATGTTACAAATCAATGAATTTACTAGTAAAAGGATGTCACCACTGGAAACATGGTGACCACCAATTATCTGGTTCTTGTCAACCAAAAGAGGAAACTCTGAACGACTTTCAGACATGTGAAATGATTTCTTTTGCTCTGCCCATTGTTTATTGTGAACCTTTTCCTCCAATTTAATCTTAACCGCTAAGTGTACTATCAGGAGAACAGGAAAAGGAAGCTGTTCGTATGACTGAAATTCTTCGTAGTGTCCTGGGCAATGCAAACGTTTTAGACCTTCTGGGTCACATCCTCCTTTTCTGTGGTTATAAATCACATCAAGTGGAATGTAAATAAATGAAAAAAAAATGTAAAAAAAAAGCTGACTAATCTTATCTCATGAGAAGTTTAATTCAAAATAAAAAAGTTTTGTAATAAACAGCATTTATTTTTACATGTTTTATCTGATGGCCAATATATTTAAAACCGAAAGGAAATGCAGGCACTTTTTTTAAAAAAAAGATAAAAATGAATTCAAAAACGTTGGGATCTTGATTAGAAAATATTAACTAGTGCTATTTAGTTAATAGGGGTAGTTTAATGCCCCATACGGTCCCACCTACCAAGATAAGTTCTTTAATATGCATTTTTTTAACTGTCCAAAAAAATATTTTTTTTTACTGAAAAAACTCTGCTAAAACATCTCCTGCAATGTAAATATTCGGTGGGAGGACAAAGACAGCAAACGCTGGGGACTTTTTTTAGTAGCCCAGTTGAGAGTATTATATATAACGGCAGTGTAGAATAGGACTTAGTCAGTTCCAGGCTCAGGTTCAAACCCGGAGAGTTCCCAGGAAGGCATAAAAGGGATTCTGATAAATGTTAATTCAAGTTCATCTAGTTTTTTACCCACTAAAAGATATAGACGGTTGACCCAGACCCTGTCAGCTTTCACAGTGTAAAATTGCACTCCACAGCAGTTGATTTGAATCCACAAGTTTCTCTCACTAAAACAACTCTGTTGCACTGAACTCGACAATTTGACTTGGCTGCTAGCCCAATTTAACTAAACCTCTAGTGAATAAACCACCAGCTTTCATTAACATATGCTGACAAGAAAGCTTTTCTAGAGCGGGGACCAAACAAATCAAGTAGCCGAGGAAGAAGCCCCCATAAAACCAATGTGCAAGACATGTTTCCTTTGGCCATGCGGGTATTTATCACCCGCAAAAGAAAAAGAAAGCATTGCCAAACAGTGGCATATTCCAGCTATAAAACCAGGGCAAAAACATTTACGAAGAAGACAATGGATCTCCTGGCGTATTTACCCTACAAAGTCTCTGCCTAGTCTGTAGTCTCCACAATATGTTGCAGCTGGAACGCACTTCCTCCCAAGGTGAAGCACCAGGGTATGACATCATAACCCAGTGCTTACTAGATAGGATGGCGGAGTCCAATGTACTTGGTGAGAGAAACCTAAATACACCACTGTTATCCTCCAATAAAGCATTGTGTATCAGTAATAAGGAGAACAATGTGGGTCTATAAGCACTTTTGTATGAAAATGGAAACTGTTTTGTTGGTCCCCAGGAAGACATATTTACAGAATAAATGGTAGATTCACCTAAACTTTTAGGACCTCAGAGACCCCATGTTGAGATGTTTGAAGAAGGGACAACAAACGTTCTGGAAGCTCTCTGCATTCTACATTTTATTCCACCTTATGTGTTAGTTCACAAATTACCATCACAAACTTCCAAAGGTTTCCAATCGTGGTCAGACTTAACTTTTCCATAAAGTGACCTTTTATTTACTCTGATCTCTGTCTACATAACATTCACATCTATACCAAAAATACTATCAAATTCTGTGGGTGGCTGACACGGTACATTCATGGAGGTATATTCACTAGAGAGAGAGTTGACAGAAAAGTTTGAGGGAGAGTTGTGTTTCAGCTCCTTCATCTCACTATACATTAGGTCGAGTCAACCCAAGTGAGCTCCTACGACAGGAGGAGCTTGGCTCGACCAAGATAATGTATAGTGCAATCAGTGAGATGTCTTCAAAGTCTCCCTACTTATTAAATTATGCATTATGCAAGGCCAACTCAGCCCTTCTTACTGAAGAAAAAGTAAGAGCGTTAAAACCACAATTCTCTTGACCACTCTACCTCTAACATTAAAATACAATTTTTTAGATGCATTAATGTGTTCAAATCTGTTGAACATTTTGTAACATGGCTTTTTAGTCCGCGCTAATAACAACAAAAAAATTGAATTGATAATTGAAGTTTTGCTGACTTAGAGGAAATTTATCATGCGATAAAGGCTATATCCCTCGCTGACAGAAAAACTACCAGAGGTCAAGACTCTGAACAGATGTTTGGTGCCATGCAAGCACTATATTCTGTTATTCTACCCATAATAACATATTGTTTGGATACACCAAAAAAACCAAGCCAAGTTCGGTTTTCTATACATTTATTTAATTCTTTGCTATTTTAGGAAAGACTTATTTTAGATGAACATAAATTATACAGTGAAATTATATTTAAATTTGATGAGGGAAAGAGCTCTTAAAACAGTTAAATGCACAATATTATAAAAAATTAAATGGATGGTAAAATTAAATTTACATTTAACCTCCGTCATTTCTAAACATGTTCAAAGTCAATGAATGGAAGGACTAGATCACCAAATAGTGGTGATCTCTCTGGATTTAGTAGTGTGCTAACCTCATGACTTCACTTCAAGACTAATAGATGATTTGATCTATACCAATTAAATGCCATTGCGGATAAACAATTTTGGGCAACTTGCATAAGACACGTTAACGAATGATGGAATCTACAACATGCATATTGGGATTTATATCTTCCTAAACATAATAAATAAAGCACTATATATTTAAACATTCCATGCAATCTTTATAAGAAGATATAAGAATATACTCTATATTCCTTTATTCAATAAAGGGGTTTATTCTCAATGCGTTACTTTCACTGCGCATTGCACATGGCTAACCCTGACAACATAATAGTTAATAGTTACATTTAAAACATCCCATCGATTTACACAGGGACAACCAACCTCTTTATGTTGAAGATGTTGGAAGATGACCTTTTGATGATGACAATGCATAGGGGGTTTAATGAAAAACTTGCAATAAGATTACATTACATAGGTAGGAATGAAATCAGGCTTACCTTGGGATGGACAGAATCCATACAATTTGTCTTTGTCATATTCTGGTGTTGTCGAACACCAATAAAGTCCATCAGACCTCCCCTCCAACGTACAGTCTGCATACCACTTGTTTTTGTATTTAAAGGGGAATACACATGGTTGGCCATTAGCATTCCCCTTTAACGTATAGACATCTGTTGAAGAAGATGACATGACAACAATACAATTATTTTGCCTCATACGAAATCATATCAACATGCAATTAAATGGTTTGGTAACATGCATGATTTGTTTAATGGGGCCCTGAACCATCCGTGTCTGAGGCTCCCTCAGCTCATAATGTAGACATTGAAATCTAAAGGTCTTCTTCAAGCCTGGCCTTAAGAGCTTGAATTATTTGCTGAGTATATTAAAAGGTATTCCAACCTCTTACATTGATCTCTTCTGTTTTACGATAACGTACAGAAAGTACTGTCACAAATATTACTTATTTGTAACTTATGTGAACATATAGTTTATGGCAGGATTCATATTTTTTCAAGGTCCAAATATCTAACATAATCCAGGAATGAGCAGAGTAGATAGTACTTGTTTGGTTCCCAAAGTGTATGATTTCACCTATTTGTTTGGCAAATACATTTTAGATTCATAATCCCTTACCTTCATAGGCCTTAGTACATACATCATCAGTGGTTCCATATACCTTCCACCTGCTCCATGATCCAGATCCTTTGTAAAGGATAACTTTATCTTGTGTGTTGCCATAGTTCAAATACAGGTTTTCTCCTTGAATTGCAAAAAGGGTTTCATTCTTGCACTCCCATTTCTGAAGTTCACTTGCCCCATCACACGGGTACAGAGTCACTAGAGCAGTGTCTTTCTTGGCAGATACCCCCAAACATTGTTTCATACCAACATTGATTAGCTGGTGTTCAGAAATCCATCTGAATTTCTGGAAGTCGCTGTTGTCATTACAAGTCGAAGTCAAGATTTGGCCAGAAGCGAGAGCTCTTATACATTTTTTATGATCTTCATTGTAGATTAAAAACATTCTGGAATCTAGAAAGGAAACCAAATGTATAGAAATGATTTTGGTTTTATCTGCGTACACACACTCAATGCATTTAAAACATATACAGTCATACGTGCGCAGTATAGTTGGTATTACTGAAGGAGAGTAGGTTTACACTTGACACAGGACCGATATTCTCTTGTTTTGATGTGGGACCAATACTCTGACACAGCTTTGAGATCTTTCTTTATAGGCACTGATTAGTGGGCAACAATTGCTGGCACATTATGCGCTTGCAGGTCTAGTCTTTAAAATCTAGAAGTCTTGTCACCCCATACTCATACATACTAGTACAAGTACAACTAGTGCCTTTTTGGAGGTCATGTGCATTGCTGTAAAACTTATTAACAAAAGTTCCTGCAAGCTTTTTCCTAGGGTTACATTAATATGCCTCAGTTTAAAACTTTTAACGCTACAAACTTTTAGCACACTTGAGGCTCGCTCACATTACACAGATATGTTAAACAGATTGTTAAGCAAAAAATGCTTGCACTGGTCATACTGCCATAGTGTTAGGTGATTTCACTTCATTCATGTAACTTCATTCATCATCCTTAATCCTAACAGTATCTGTAACAAGAATTCATCATACATCCCTTTCAGAAGGTAAAAACAATTATATACCATTGGAATAATAAGAAGAGTACAATGTGTAACAAAAGATGATGGGGCCCCCTGCAAGACGTACAGTTGGGCCCCCATTCTCCTCCAACAGACATAAGAGGAACAAAAAAGGGTCTAATAACTTTCACTGTCCAAGCTGTCATAGAAATGGGCATAGAAAATGTCATAGAAATTCTAGAGAAAAACATCATCTATACACATATGGACATATAATAAAAGCACTTGTATTACCTTACAAGGGAAATGTAATGAGTCTACACATAGGACTGACCCTGGGCCAAATACATCAAAAACTATTCAAAGTTCAGGATTACCATTTGGAGTGACTGGGCAATTTTTGGCATTATTGATTTGTGGAATCTGACTGGTCCTGAAAGTAGCAATTAATTTGTGACTTTGTAATTTCTACCATTTTAAGTTGATAACTGATGTCTATGGAATTACAGTAAATTCGGTGACCCACTGGTCAATACAGTGGATTCTGTCAATACTTTCACCTTGCATCCCGCTAATATAAGGCTAAAAGCAAAATAAATAATTAGTATATAGGATTCCAAATTGTTATAATTGTTTAATATTTATATTGTTTTATATTTATATAATTGTTTAATATTTATATTTTGTATATCACAATATATATATATATATATTGATATATATACTATATTGATATTACAATACATATTGTGACCAATATATTTATATATATATATATATATATATATATATATATGTCACAATATGTATTGTAATATCAATATAGGACTATAAGGATATTACCAATTTAGTATATACAGCCAGAAGTGGGCTGCCAAGTGAGTCACAGCGGTAGTTGTCCTCTGTCCTAATTTGAAGTTTTTGAACCACTTCCAGGAGCATTTTCCCTTTTTGTGTGTCTGCTTGTGTGTGTCATTCTATACCCCAGGCAATCTAAAGTGATATAGGTCATTATTAGACTGGATGTTGTAATTGACAAGCACTGAATAGTGGACGCAGAGGGTACCATGTGTCAGATACAGCTTCCTTTTTGGAGATGGACTCATGTTTGGACCATGAGATGCCAGAAGTCTCTTTTAGCAACATCGAATACTGTACGCACACAGAGATCCCTAAAATGGCCAACAAAAACTCCTGGAATATCTAGCAATCACTGCACACCAAGTATATAAACCATATAATACATATAATAGGTATATGAGTGAAAGCTAATGTCACTTTAATTGTAAACATGCATGAAAGACCATTTGATTACCAGAATGATGCATTATTTACAAAGCAGCAACATACAAGTATTATTTAGAACATACTAAGCACCAAGTTATGGAAGCAGAACTCATACCATAGACGATACTCTAAAGAAAATGGTCAACAGATCACAATAATAAAAAAAAAGTGATTCTTTTCAGGAACAATTCCGTATGGAACAAAAGCTCAAAAAATGACAAGGATAATGAAAGCAACTTACCATACTGGAGTGAGGTCTGAATAAAGTATAAAAGGATTACAAAAATAGAATACATCGTTAAATTTTCATTCTGTTCTTCAAATTTAAATGAAAAGGTTTTGGATCTGATGCGCCTGGTGCGGATGTTTTAGTAAAGGTTGTTTAGTACCAAACTTTTTCTGCAACAACCAGGGAAAGTTCTGCGCTCTACATGATAAGGAAATACCCTGTCACATGGAACATTAAAGAAAACAGGAACTCCCATACTACACTTTGCTTTCCTAAGCTAATTTCCCTAAGAAAAAAAAAATGGTGATAATCTAAGTCCTGCTGTATTCACGACATATTTTCTGTAACTTATTTGCTAATACTTCTGATACGTCGTTTTTAAAAAAAAATCATTTCTTTTTTCTTGATAATTTCTTAAGAACAAAAAAACAGCTGATCTAGCCAAATATTTGTTGTTATGATTTATATAGATTTTTGTATACGCTCATATTATTATGGGCAATGGTAGTTTAAATTATAGGAAAGTTGTAGAAGGAGGCTAAGGAAAATTGGTCAAACAAAGATGATGGGGGGGGGGACACGTATGTTGCATATGCTTTTGGAAACTCAGAGGTCTCTTCTTTAGACAACGGAGGCTCAGCATTCTTTTCTACAAATATCATTGATATTTTTAATTGAGTGGATTTAACTTAATGATCAAGTTCAAATAGAAAAAACTATAGTGTATATTACATAAACTATTTGAGTAAGTAAAGTAAAGTTTTTTCGGAGTTCAGAGAGTTCAATCACTAACCAAAGTTTATCAACTCAAGTAATACTAACTTAATTTAATACGGTTGTAATAATAACTGTATATGTTAATGCTTCTTTATTCTACATGCCATAATCTTAAGAATAACCTTATGTACTTTGCTCACATCCTCTCTTATGTAGATTAAATTCCCAAAATACTGTTTTGCGAGTATATAGCGAGAAGATCTGTGAATAAATGATCTGGGGTTGCATTGAGCACTGTTTAGATTTCGGTTTCCCATTTGCATGCTGTTTCCCCCATGGGCACCAAGGTCTGCCGGATACTGAAGAGTAGGGTAAATTATCTAGGTCAGTTTTAGGGAAACTTACTAATGTCTATTCACTTGAGCCCTTGCCAGGTTGTCCCTAAAAGGAACCACGTTATCATCCTTGGAATGACCCTTGTAAAAGCCATTACTGGGTTCCTGAGTGTTGTTCGTGCACCTGCTGGGGCTAAATAATATTGAGACCATGCTCACCAAAAGAGGAACATTTTTTAAACAGTGAGCATAATTTTGTTCAATTTATCCTTGAGAAAATTTTGAAAAAAACATATTATATGGATTCATATGTGAATTGATCTTAAATGAGCACACTTGAATTGGTATAGATATTTTATATCTACACGAATTTAAAAAAAGAAAGAAATTGCTGATTGATATGTACACTGATCAATATGTATTCCTGCGAAGAGAAGATACGTGATATATAGACTAAAATGTGCTAAACATCAATGTAAGAGTAGCAATGATACAAAGTACAAAAAAGTAGCAAAAATTATACACTATCAGACTTGTAACAAAAAACAAACATTTGATATCAACAGTGATAGAGGAAATGAAAACAGTCTACTGACGAAAAGAAAAACATTTAGAGCAATCAGAAACTTCCCATTATATGATATCAAAGTATCTGACAATCTTTGCAGCCAGAGGCGTAACTAGAAACCGCAGGGCCCCTGCTCAAAAATGCCTACACGTACATGCTCACACACACAAGTACACATGCATGCTCACACACGCATGCTCACACACGCACACACACACAAGTACACATGCATGCTCACACACACAAGTACACATGCATGCGTACACATGCATGCTCACACACAAGTACACATGCATGCTCACACACGCACACACACACACGAGTACACATGCATGCTCACACACAAGTACACATGCATGCTCACACACAAGTACCAATGCATGCTCACACACACACAATTACAGTTTTATGCTCACACGGAAGTACAGTTTCATGCTCACACACACACACACGTACACATCCCTGCTAACATACATACATACATACATACATACAAACACACACATGTACATGTACATCCCGCCCCCACTTACCTCTCACCGCTCATGCAGCTTCCGCTTCGGCTGGTCACACACTGTGTGGGCAGCCTTGTTTTTTTACGTGACCCCGATACGCTCCTGTCTTCCCTAGCCGGTCCAAAATACTTTGGAAAGGACCTTCTCTGAACAAATTTGAATTGGTATGAGGAGACAAGAGCAAGGTGTCGCAGGGGTCGCACCCCCTAGAGCACGGACCACGTCGCAGCTGCGACCGCTGGGACCCCTGTTTGTACGCCAGTGTCGTCAGATAGACATTATGAAACATCGTAGTGTCCTAGATACTCATGTTAATAAAGAGGAAAGAAGACACAAACACATGTGAAATCATATAAATATTTAAAAACAGGCCCAATGCGAATAAAAACAGAAACATTGCGAACCATTTAGCCCATCTAGTCTGTTTTTTTTCTCTGATGTAAAGACCTTAATTAATTGATGAAAACACTGATTATTAAAAGTAATTTTTACGCAGCTTTGTGTCTTAAATATGTTAATGAAAAAAGAAAAAATACATATATATAAAGAAAGAAATCAAAACAGGACAGGAAATAGGCTGAGCTTTACTTGTTTTCCACACTCAGAATAAGTTGCATTAAATTAAATTACGGGAAACCAGAAATCCAGTATTTTGTGTCCTTTACCAATAGCACACATAGATAAAAAAGAATAGGGATCACTTTTGTGTTGTTTAGAACAATGTGTTCTCCAGGAAATTAATAATGCTGATGAAATTCATTTGAAAATGCTTTTTGTGCAACATAATTATGAGTAATAAAATGTGCCATATTCTCAGTATTTCTCTGCCAACAGGAAAGTGGAAGCTACGAACAATGCACCTGCCTCAGGAACTGTTCCATGAAAACTTTCATTGATAGTATGTTTTCCCAAAAGTGATGCATATTGATGCTGAGAGGACTATAAAGTGCACTCATTAAAAAGTATGGGTGGGATTACTCAACTGTTCCTGTTTTAAATATATAATGTAATATATATTTAGGCAAAAGAACCCGGGCTTTTCTATTGTAGAAGGATGACGATAGCAATCTAGCAGACAGTAGTTGTCGTAAACGCCGGGTTATGTTTCAGATAGCAGTTGTATCCGTGGGTTAAACATTTCACAGTGGACTACAAAAAGATGCTTGTAGGACATGCCATCAATCCATGTTCTCATGTTTTGAAGAACATTTACCTAGGGCACAGGGAACCCTGGGGACTGTATGGCATGATTATGCCGAAGAAACACAATCTGGGCATAAATCTATATATTTCCACAATTATGTCATTTGTCAGGAGTCATTGCAGTTTGAACCAATAGTTAGTACATCTAATCATTACACCACCAGGCAGCCTTAGGCATAAGATACTTGTCTGCTTCTGCCTCAGCTGTGGCTCTCTATGGCAATCAAGCATCTATAAATACCTGGGTATACTCCTAGCTCGGCCCTAGGACATTGTGTGCGTGGCCCTGTTTGTATCCTGAGGGGTGCTGTGTCACTGCTTGTTATTTGGATTTTGACCTTGAACCTGGTTTACCTCTTGGTACCATGCTACAGACCATGCTTGCCATCTGCCCCAATGTGCCTGTTCTATATAAACTGTTACTGTGAGCCTGGCCTCAGAATGCTGGTGTTTTCCAGTTGTGTCTACCGATTATGCCAAAGGCTAAAGCAGAAAGCCATCTGCAGCTTGAGAAAGTAACTGGTCCCCCTCCAGCCAAGTTAAAAGCCCAATCTGGCTCCCACCCAGGGATTCCAACCCGACCCAGCACCCGTGCCCCTGACAACATCCTTTTTGTACTGTTGGTGAACTTGGTTTCCGGGGATTGTCTTCATTCTACCAGAGGATCATGGGCATTGTAGAAGACAACAGTTTATATGTCAACTCCAAAAAGAAAGAAAAAATATGCGAGTGCGAGGAATCCCATGTTAGATTCTAGACATGCGCAAACTGGCCAAAAGCGATTAAGACAAGCTTTACGGTTCGTTTTTTACCCATTGGTTTTCAGACAATGAATTCTGTTTCCTGTCGATTCGTTTTTGAAGAAAATCAGGAGGCCTTTTTAGATTTGGAAATGAAATGCCCACATTTACTTTCACTCACTCGCTTTCTCACACTCTCACTCACTTTTACACTCTCGTTTTTCTCTCCATGTATTTTAGAAGACACCTGTGGCGATGGGTCAGATACACCTAAACTGAATAATTTAACGGTGTGTCCCAATACTTTTGTCCATATTGTGTATAAGATAGTATGAACTTAGCATAGTCTGAATGACTTCTCAACTGAATCGGCAATGATTTACCAGAAAAAAGGGCTATCCCAAATGCCACCTTCCGATGAGATTTATTTCAGACAGCTGCTACCAAGTGAGTTAATAATTTTACTTTATATATTTCATGTTGTACAGTCCACTGCTAGGTAATATTTGTTGTTAGTATTAATTGTTTTCCATAGCATCATCATATTCTGTAGTAATGTACAATGGGTCAACAGGACATAACAAGTGGTATATAACATAACTTACAGAAACAACAGGTAAGGAGAGCCCTGATCAAAAGAGCTTACAATCTAGAGAATAAAACAGATAACCATAAACAATATGGCAATTTGAAAATTCCCAAGCATTTGGATTGTCTGGACATGTATTTGGGCATGTCTTTATTTGCCGTACTCTTCAATAATGACCCATAAATACAATTCAAGATTATCAAAGCAAGTGGTCAAAGCCAAGCAAAGAGATGATAAGATTTCGTATACTTTTACTCGTAGGTATACATATATAAGATATGGTGTAAATTGTATGAACATGTAGGGTTTTCTCCGTTGATTAAAGATATATTCTTTAAATATTGTTTTCATTAACGATTCTATTCGCCTATATTCCCATATGGCAATCTATCATATGTTCTGACTTCACAAAATGAATCGTTAAGATGAAGGTCACCAACCAGCCAACAACCTCTGATGTTTCTACCCCAGTTTCAGTGCAATCATCACATTCATCACATTCCCCAGAAGAGATGAGCAATGAAAACCCTTTAGTTCAGAATATCTTGAAAGTGTAAATTTGACATTCATAGTTTATTGGAAAAGGAAATAACAGGGACTTCCTTTGAATTGAAATTAATTGACACAGATTTCCGTTGAGAAGGTGTAAATAATATTCTACTCTTTCAAAGACTTGATGACAGAGAGAATGTTCCTCAAAAGAAATATTTATTTAAAAGACATAAAGATTTTCTATCATAATTATGTGTATAGGTCACACTTCTTTCTCTGTGATATAAGTAAGGTATATGACACATTATATCTATTTACACATATGGAGGTCACATTGTACATTTTAGGGGCCAAATAGTTTTATATAATGTTTTCAGGCAGCTGCATGTTTATGTGTTCTTACTCTGTGATCTTAGCCCAATCCATCGAACTTCTTATCACACTTAATGTGGATCAGCAATGCAACAGCTAATTGTTAACCAATCAGAGGGCACCTGAGGGGTTTGGGGTTGCCTGGTCTGGGGACAATCACAAGTAAGGTTTTTGGATAAAGCGAGAAGAAAGTGGATAGGATTGTAAAGATGAATCCCTTTGAGGGTGAGGGCCGGCAGCGTTCAGGCTAGGGGCAAGTACTGGTGTAATGTGCGCCCTTACAAGACCGACACTAAGAAGAGCCATACCCTCCAACACTGCACAAACTAGTAATATTCATCTCTAGAACACATTAAGGAGTCTTTTACTCTTATATTTTTAAATAACACTAATCAATTCTGCAGAACTGTCCAATCATATACACAAAAAAAAGAGATAACGGCTCATTTCCTCTATTTCATGTTTTTATTCACTTCTTTTATAATACACGTTTCTGGGAAACTATTGAAGCATATGAGTATTCCAGGAATAGACCTTTGTGATCTTAAGGTCACACTTATGTTTCGATTAAAGTGGTGGCGACATGACACCTGTCCACTTACTGTTCTTTTTGTCAATCATGTTTCAGCTTTAGTTAACTTAACATATTAATATACATAGTAACATAATATTTTAGGTTAAAAAAAGACCCAAGTCCAATACGTTTAACCTTGATCAGGATACTAATAAGTTAATTGGGAAAAAACATCATATTTCAGTTGTCTAAAATGTAAACTTTGGTGATAATTCACCAAATAAACTTCTATACAGGGATTTGTACATACAATGATTTATATATTATATACAAGTTTGAATAAGTATTTCCCAAGAAAATAATTCATCATGCACAATTTTTTAACACAACCACAATATTTGTTAATTCCATGTTTCCTTTAACCATTTAAATACCAAAGGACAATGAACTGCTGACCCAGCAAACCACTCGGATGTTGAAATTCTTCATCCACCCCTACTTAACTGGAAGGGAAAGTGAATGAATGAGCATGGTCAGGAAGATGGCAAAGACAGTGTATTTAAACAGATCATGAAGAGGAAGTAATGTCAAACCTCTGGGAGAAAAGAAAAACATCATTTTGTGTAGAAAAGGAAGGAACATCCCAAATTTTTCCCTAGTTAATTCCAGAATTTAGCACTGCTTCCAGTAACACAATTACAAAAAGTGAATGGTTTACTCATTACTGACAGATTTATTAATTTCTAATCTGCAAGATTTACCTAGTAAGTGATCTCTCAATGTAACATGGTTTACTTCTAAAAAAAAAGCGATTGTAAAAATTCATAATTACAAAAAGACAACAAAACTAAATATAAAAAAAATATAGAAAAGCCTAAAAATTCCTGCTCTAAATACAAAATGTGCTTCATTCCCAATTCACCAGATAAAGATATAGAGATTGTATGCTTAATTCATACTCAGCCAGTCAGCAATTTATCTCCCGAAGAATCAATCCAGAAAATGACGGATAACTGCTCAAAGTCACATAAATATTTAGTGAGTGTAGATCATGATCAGCAGATTACAGGTTGAAACCACTGTGTCTAATAAGATCAATGCAAACCTCTAGGCATCCAATGAGATCAAAGTAATTGAACAATCATTGAGAAAATCAAACTGTTAAATTAGTAATTACGCAATGTTTAAAGATAAATGACAGTGATAATTAGTGAGATTTACTTAGCACAGGGTAGTCGATGCTTAATTTATCTTAATAATAATAATAATAATGATAATATTGGTAATAATAATGCCCCATCATTGAAAATGCTACATTTTAAAAACACATTTTACAGTGTTTTTATTAGTAACACCTCTTCAATATGGTTAACAAATAGTCTCAATAAATTAAAATTAGTACTTCATGAGTATTCAATTGAACTGCTTGCTATAAATGTAAGCGTTTACATGTTTTGAGTTTCACCAAAGACACGTTACTGTTATAAAGCCCCAGCCAGCTGGTCGTGTCCAATCCTTTCCCTTGTGACACATTTTTTTGCCTTTCCTGTGCCTTTTTCCCAAATTCTATCCCATCTTTTTTGATATTGATTATTTTCCCCACTTTCTTTTGGTCTCATTTGGTGAGACCCTACTGACTCCTTCCTTTGGAACTGGCCAATCGTACACCAGTGAAGGCTACTGTTTGTATCAGCCAAGGCACTGCATATTTGTATATATAGAATATAGAATATTTGTGTAATACACTAGTGAATTATCGTGTCTTGCTGTTGCCTGCACTTTGTTAAATCGATGTACTTTCATATGCATTCATCGTTCGGTGGGCTGCCTGGAACACTGCAGTATCCCTTTAATATTGTTAGTACTGTTTGAGACTATTGTCACATAAAGTAAAAAAGACTTCTTTCGACAGCTTCATTACACAGAACAGTGCTCACTATCACCCCCTAGTGTCAGATACTTAAAGAACAGGAACCCAGAGAACCCAGCACAGATTGCTCTCTCTTCTTCTTTGGCTTGTGTTTCAATTATGTGCGTCACCCGTAATGTTTTATGACTCCCGTGGAAGATTCCTGCTATGTCTACCCCATCACTTACTATATAAGCATTCCAAAAAGCAATGTTCTGTAGAACAGTACAGTGCGCTATATACAGCGGCAAGAAAAAGTAAGTGAACCCTTTGGAATTACTAGCATTTATGTATAAACTCAAAGTTGTAGAAACATTCCAATTAACAAGCCATTGTACCTGGACGTGGGAGCGCCCAACGGCCTTCATTTTTCTTGTAGTCTAAGCCCATATAACATTTGGACGCCATTGCATCCAAAAAGCTGAGCTACATTTTTTTTATCTGTACCAGTAGCGTACCTAGCAGCGGGGGGGGGCGGTCCGCCCTGGGTGCCGCTCGTCAGGGCTAGGGTGACCACAGCGGGAAAGGCAAAGATGGCACAAGCAGGATGTTTGAGCCTTAGGGACCAAGATGACACTGTTAACAATCATATATTTATATATAGTAATATTGTTATTGAATTTTTCGGACAGGTAAATGCTGGAGTTTCGGTTTCAGTCCAGAATTTTCGTTTTGGTGCATCCCTAAGCCAGACAATGAAGTGGTAGGCCTACACCACATCTATGTTTGTCTTAGTGTATAGTGATAGGAGTTATGCTGCACTATTATCAGTGTCTGGCTCAATGTATAGTGATAGGGATTATGCTGTACCACCGTCAATGTCTGCCTCAGTATATAGTTTTAGGTGTTATGCTGTACCCCCATCAATGTCTGCCTCAGTATTTAGCGATAACAGTAATGCTATTCCACCTTCAATGTCTGCGCCAGTATATAACGATAGAAGCTATGCAGTTTTAAAGTGTTTGTGGGTGCCAAATACTCTAGGTACGCCCCTGATCTGTACTTACTTTATTGAACGTAATGTATTTAAGTTTGTAAAGATTTTTTCCTGTATAAACTATCAAGAACATTTTAAGCAGGACAGGAAGGCTACAAAATGCTTCTTAAGCAGAAGAAGAGGAAGGAGATTCTTCTAGGGAGAAACAAAGGAAGCCGAGAGATGACTCCCATCGATCTTACAATTAGTTTGATATGTGAAAGACTGTTGGGTTTTTTCCCCTCTCTCAGCCAAAAAAAGTAAAGGTCAGCCCCACCGGATGGCAGTAAAAACATCCTTGTTTACATGCATCAGGTGGTTATCGGGTACCATGCTGCCCGCTGTCCTTTACTGTTTTGCGCGAGTTACTATTTCGCTGTTTGATCCCGGGACTTGCCTCTCGTTGGGTCCGTGCTCATCAATGTGTCTCACAAGAAGCCTCTGGTGTGTGTTTAACTCTCCCAGCCAAAATATACGAGGACAGCATCCCAAGGTCCCCGATCGCAATGCTTATACATTATTCTATGTCATTCTTTATGTCCAAGCGTAGTAAAGATTGAGAAAACTAAAGAGGAAACTGATTCCATCATGAAAACCCAGTAGGTTTAAGATAGATTTTATAAATGAAAAGCATTAGTATCACCTACATGCAAGTTTCTATCCGTTTCTCAGATTTTTTTTTTTTTTGTGTAAAAGGACAGCCCCCCGTCCCAAAAAAAGGAATTGAAACTGTTCCATTTACATGGAAACAGGTAAGCACACCTAGGTAAAAACATTGTGGAAGCCTTAGTACACCACTAGAGGGCGCCACTGAGAATGGAACCAGTTAACCTGCAAGGCATTTGGTTGGAAAGACAACTAGAAACACAATGTCTAGATCTGGTTTATTTAGAACATAAAAAATTACATTATATTCAGAATGCAGTCTGCAACTTATAATACATAAATGGTAATGAAATGTTTTTTGAGATTATGGGCAAATTATACAATAAAGAATGTAGCATAAAACATATTAATGATTTGTACTTGACATGCAATACCTATAAAAGGGTAAATATCCTTTAATTGTACTGCCACGGAAATAGAAATGTTTGGGGAACCACATATTGCAACTTCCGCTTACTTTTCCTTTATACTTAAAGTGAGAAATCGGTAATGCACAGGCAATTTTTAATTATTAATATTTCATATTACAATATTAATACTTGGATTAGTTTGATTCTGCCACAATGTTTGCAATTTATTATCTATTGTACATCGGTATGAACACACGGGGGGCATTGAATGAGTTTGGCATTTCTTCGCTCCCATAACCAACCAATTACTCCTTAGGTCATGATTTTTTTTTTCCTGGTACGAGGAGGAAGTATTTTTTTTGGAAAGCAGTATGTATAAAAACACTTTTTTGGTTTATCTTTCAATAACTGCTTTCTCCTGTGGCCAGGAGACGCAATGTTCAGCGGCAAAAAAGTATAAGGATACACAATGGCTATGTATTTGTCACATGTATCATTCTGTATGTGCCGTTATCGGCTTTTGCAGCGGCATTACAACTCTTAAAATACATGTAAAACAGAAATGTATGCATGACGATAAACACAATTATTCGATGAAATGTACGGAAGGGTATCTTAGAGATGCCTAATAAGCATCATCACCCCATGTGGTGAACAACCATTGATTAAGTGCAGGTCAATTGTGTTTTTAGTCTGAATAAATATTTATTATTGGTCCAACATAGAAAAAGATGTAAAGTTAAAATATAAAGCTTTCAGGGCCTCATAGGCCTCTTCTATCCTAGATCTATCAGCCCCCCAAAAAACAGTATCAAACATTGACTTGCCCCCCGGAGTCCCCTATATCATTTTTGCTTATTAAATATATATCAAATACATTGGAGGTTATGCATAAAGAGCAAAGTGGAGCAGCCACCATAACAATCAACGTAATTTGCCCCCAGATAAATATATAAATCGCATTGTAGTGTCCAGGTATATTAGTGTTAAACCCAGTAGAAGCGTCATGTTAGATTTAGGTAAATCTTAAGGAAGCAAATCCCTTACGCGTCTCTACAAGAGCCCCTTTCACTTTAATGCACGGGGGAAACATCAGTAGGAAACCAATTTGAATTTTTTTCCAATAAAAAAAGATCAACAGAATAAATAATTTTTTTTACAAAACCAAAAAATGATGATTAAAGTAATTTTTTTTTTTTTTGTAATCGGACAAAATTTAAAATGCACATTTTCCAACAGTGGAACTAATCCCAAGTCCGACATCATCAAAATCAGAATGTTTGCAGACACTTTCGTTATCAGGAAGTTATATTAAACTAATCAAGGTTTTATTACATGGAATATAAATATATTATTTTTTATGATCAATTCCCTTCTTTTTAAGTTGACATTTAGTTAAGATTTAGCTATTCCGGTAGTGTCAGAAGAAAATATTCTTTAAATGGGTAGGTTTAATAGAAAAAAAAAATGAAATTTGTAAAACGGAACTAGTTTGGGTAATGAAATGAAGACTGTAGTCAATTTACCCAGGTAAAGAAATAACTTATTTACTAAATCAACATATCTATACAACAGTGTATTATATTTATATACAAATGTTGACATAAAAAAGGAAAATTTAAAAAAAATGCAGTTATTTTAAAATAAGCTCCTAGAATCATGTCCCTTTTCACATATTGAATTTTAAGAGCATTTAAAAATATATATTCCATTCCACTACATTGGATTACTTTTTTTTTTTCTCTCTCTCTTTCTTGTTACCTATAAAAGGTAATTCCATGCTCACTCAACTCACTCTTTGGCATCACATCTCCCAGCTGGCCTAACGAAACAACAAAGAATAAGGTTTATATCTCAGGCTACCATCAAGATGTAGAAAGGTTGCGGCAGAAAGGAATTAAAGGCAAGGCACGAGCATGTTGGCCGTAAATGGAATACGGGTCACTCAGGATAAATCACGCAATATGGAGAATTCCACCCCTGCTCAGGAACACACACAGTTTAGATGTATTTAGATTGGAATCTTCATGATATGTTTCCTGCACTAGAAAAAAACAATTGTTTCTCTCATTTTTGTTCACCAACACTTTAACAAAACGTGTCTTCAACCACAGGACCATAAAGGAGATGGTGCACACACTTACACTGCTACACAAAGTTAATTACTATTAATCTTAAGTTAAATGGATGCTCCAGACATCTTTATTGGTTTGCAGAACAAACAGTTTAGCTGAAGGTGTAAATATCGGAGCTCGGTGAGTTGAGGAATTACTTGTGATGTCATTGGGCATGCCGCATTACAACCTGTCTGACACAACCGCCTTAGAAAACCATTGGCCAAACACAAGCAGCTGCGACGGGTTTTAGGTATTTACTATACTAAAATAAAAATAAAATACTGGTAGGACCTATATATATATTATATATCTACCTAGTCTGCATAGGACCATAGGACCATTAAAAAAATGAAATGCCAGATTTAGATAAAAGGAGCGGTCACATTGTGGGTTTTCTTAGGAAGCTAACCAGTTGAGCGCAAAGGAGTACTAGTGCACCCCTCCGGTACCAAGAGCACGCAGTTCACAATCCATGCGCCTATAGAAGAGCTTTCTGTGGATAACTCTGTTGTTGGTCTTGACTGGTTGAAGGAGCTGAAGAGGTTACTGTATAGCTTGGAGCCTCCGAAGCTACGTTACCAGTCTGATAAGCACCAAGATCAACGGCGGCAGCAGGACTCGGGCTGTATCCGGCAGCCGGCTGATTGATGTACGTGCTTCCTGACGCAGAATGGACTACTGAGGCACTGAACAACAAGACACACAAAAGTATATGTATTAGTAGCAAAACTGACATAGATCCATGAGTAATATATGCAAGCTCAATGATCTTTGGTAAAGCACAAAACAGGCACAGATAGGCTGTTGTCATGGAAACTTAAAAGCTTCTTAAAACTTGGTTTCTGTTTTTATGGGATTCATCCTTCAGATAAAAGAAAATAATGGCAGATCTGCTAAGGTTTGTTTGCATGGATGTCAATGAAGCACATATAAAATATTCACATTACTTATAGGCAGCTTGATGTGACGGGCCAGGGATCTCTGCATTTACAGGATGCGTCACTTGATTTATTGAAGGAAGTTGATCTGGAGGGATCGAGTACGTCTGTATGTGGCCCATCTGTGCGTTCCCGGTAACAAGGTAGGTGGCATTCGGATGCTGTCCTTGATATGGCTGTAGGAGGTGTAAAAAAACAAAAAAATAAAACCAGAAATTGGTATTAATTTTTTTTGTTAAATGTATGTACCCGCCCAATTCCAATACACACTTTCAATTAATGAATGCAGGATTCCAAAAAAAAAAAAAAATGCCTCGGAGGGCAATGTATATCTGACCCTTTGAGTGCCAGAGGGCTGGTTTACCTGGTCCTCTGCTACGTTATGCATTATTGGGGGAACCAGGTTATTTAGCTGTTCAGAGAGTATTTGCTTTTTTAAAATATATTTTAGACCGCAGACTTATTCCTTTCATTATGTGTTATTTTGATCAACGAAGAGAAGCTTCTTCACCACTCAATGCGAGGGGAATTTGGGAAGTGTGGGGGAAAAATATGAAAGTAAATCCCGTAATAAAAAAAAAACATAGTTATATTACGATAAATTCAGACAGCAGTTTTTATATTACACAACCTATTCATTAGGTTTTTTGATTCCTTCTCCCACCTTGGATGGAAGGCTACTAAGGTGACCACTCACCACACGTTACATAATTTACTACTTTTAAAACCATATAGGAGTTTTATATTGCCGATTTCACTTCCATTCACATGGACTTACTTGCAAATAAACACTGCTGCTACTTAGCATTAATGTTACATTGTCATAAATGCCAAGAGTCCCAAATTTGCTGGGACAGTCCTGTTTTGCTCAATTCCGGTCTGTCCCGGCATAAAAATACTGCCTATGCAGAGTGCATTACACTGTGCACAGAGAGCATTGCTTTAATCGATATATGTCGGAGACACACACAGCCTAAACGCTGCTAAATAAGCTCCAGACACCCCGTGACTGAAGGGGGTGGAGCATAAAGTAGGCGGAGCATAAAGTAGGCAGAGCCATGCAGTGCTACTACTCCACCCACTTATGTCCTGGGACACCTGGAGCAAAAGTTATTAAGCATGCATTTTGATCTGTGCTGTTATTCGTATTACAGCGTGATCCATAGAAACGTATAACAGCAGACGAGAAGCATCCACCCTGCCCGGTTCTCTTGATGTAAAGATTCGGACCTCAATCATTCCTTGGTCTTGTCTTAGATTCAGGATAGCCTTATGCCTGTCCCATGTGCTGTATTAACCTCTACCGCTTCTGCCGGAAAGACGTTTCACATATACACGTCAAAAAGTGTTTATGAGTCTACACTCACGCTAAACTGCCAAGTGAGTGATCTTAAAATAACAGAGAGGTTAGCCGCTTGACTTACCTGCTGAGCAGGGACTCCTGCACTTTGCATATAATACTGTTGGTTCTGCATCTTCGCGTACATAGAATACATGGGGTCATCATTCATTAATTTCGTATATAATGAAAGAGCCTCCATTACTTTAACATTTAGTTCCGATAATTCGGAGTGCCTCCTGAAACAATATGAAATTACAAAGTGTTAGGAAGAAACATCTGCTAATCATTTGATGAGCGCTTCCTCCCCGATACAAACTACGGCGTGATCCAAGATTTAAATTGAGTTCCTTAGGGGGGGAGTGAGAGATAGAAAGAATAATATAGGTTATAGTGTGTGTGTGTGTGTGTGTATATAGATAGAATATAAATCCATAAAGAGATAAAGGAACTCAAAATGTACTGTATTCAATAATTAACTGCATGGGCCATTAAAACTTAACTCCTTCATTTCTAAAGGTGTTTTGTGTCCAAAAACCAATGACTTTTTCAGAACCTTTCAACTGTTTCCTTAACCACAATTCTCCTTTTTTTCCCATTTTTTATTTTGTGTTGCCTCATTTGGGACTGTTTGGCAGCCCACCAGCTCAAAATACCTCCACAAAAAAGTATATATTTTTGGAGAGATAAGATAACCCTGGGTACTCCACAAAGAACATCTGGACCGTTATTATGCAGCTATTTGGTCATCAATCTCTGTCAAAGGGAGCGGCAACATTAATTTAGTTTTTCTACCAAATTTCCATGTTCTTTTTGGATTGTTTGCATAGATTACATGCAACTATAGAAAAATCCACCAAAAAGGTATTCAGCTGCATCTCCGGATTACAGAAATATCCCACATGCATAGGTCTACAGGGCCTTATATACATTTTCACAAGCACCTGCTTGGGGCCACAATTCCCTCCACCAGCATCACCTTGGCGGAGGGTGATGGGAGCTATTAGCCTATCCCCCCCCAAAAAAAAATGTCTAAAGTGTGGATGTATTTTTTCTTGTGTTTCGTGATCTTTTTTAATTGATTTTATTTGCAGGTGCAGCTGGCTGCGCCACAATAGATCAGATGGCAACCCAGTGGCACACTTTCTGTTTTTAAACTCTATTCTTATTTTTTAAAAATTTCTGAGGCCTCTGATCAGCATCATTCAGTGTACATAAATGATTGTGCGAGGCTTGCGAAGTTGGGGGAAAAGAATGGGCAGTTACAGCTATCCAGACTGTCACTGGTTAACATTGTTTTACACTAGGCAATCATTTATAATGAAAGCATAGTTTTACTGCACAAGATTTTCAGCACTAAACATTGACATTTACCGAGGACTGCCCCGAGCTTTAACAGGTTAAGCTCGCTAAAGCCAGAACTGCAAAACATCTGTCAGCATTTTGCAACAGCGAAATATGAAGACTTCTGCAAAGATGATTAAATCCCCACAGATGAATCGATATGCTCTATGCCAACAGTGTATGCACAGGGAACACACCTACCTGTCAATATCTTCCAGTTTTTCATCGATTAATGGTCCCATTTGATGACAGGCAGCTAAAAATGAAAGGAAAAATAAATATACAAGAACTGGTGGTACAAAAGATGCGTTATGAGACTAAACAGCCATAAAGATGGATGTCAATAGAACAGATAACCGTTTAAACGTGCCATTTTTTCCCCATCTCACCTTTCCCAAGTAATTTTTAGTTTCTGGATGAAACAGTAAAACTAATTTCTTTAATGGTCTTTTATGTAAAACCGGATAATCCTTATGGATATTCAAGTCACATTTGTAACTGACACAGAACTATTATCTATGCTACACATTATTCAAATAAACAACATCCCCTGGCTCACTTTCTAGATGAAGCAGGTCTGCTGGGTCTGGTAAGCCATCGGTAGGATTTGCACTTTGAAGCATCTGTAGCAACTGGTCCATTTTATCCTGTTGAACATTGTGCAGTCTGTTATTGTGCATACATATCATTCATGTTCATAAATATTCATTATATAAAAGCATGAAAATAGCCTTCAATGTAAAATTGTTGATCCAACTCATATGGATTGTATGATCCACTCATATGTTTTTACTCTACATGCCATTGGCCAGAGTCTAACAATTAGTCGTTTCTGAACTAACTTTAATTATGGATACGTGGTTCTTAATAAATAAATGATATACATTGTATGAGGTATGCTGACACCTAGTGTTATCAGGAGGAACTACATAGCTTCAGCAAAGTACAGTAGCATATATATATATATATATATATATATATACCAATGTAGCCCCAACGTAGAGATCAAATCTAGTTCTTGCTAGAGTTACCAAATGGACGTTCTCTGACCAGCTTAACTGCTTTTGAAAAGTGTCTCCTAGCTCCATATAGAGCTGGTTTGCAGACTATTTCCCGGCATTAGAAGCGGCATAGATGGCTCCCCAAGGAAATACACAATTTAAGAGGGACACTCTAATAGGCAATGTAATGCATAGGATAGCTGAAGGGCCCATTTACATTTTCTTGGTGCTCATCTTGCAAAAGCATGGCGGGATTGTGCTGAATCTCCCCATACACAACCCTTCATCCCTTCCCCAGCCATCCGTAAGTGCAGGAGATGCGTTCATCTGGAAGATTTCAATGGAAGGGATTCCCTGTCACTGATCGGAGGGTCCTGTTTAAACAAGCTTACAACGAATGAATGCTGCAAGAAATATCAGGCCATAGAGGAGGAGGAGGGCAGCTTCTCCAGCAGGACTGCAACTTCTAGGTCAGGAAAGTGTTTCTTTCTTTATTCTTTAGTGGAGTGTCAGGGACCGAAGTTAACATGGCTGCTCCCATGCGGACATAAGTCTGCTTACTAATACATACATACTTCCTAATTTAATCTGGAAACACAAAAACATTGGCTTATGGAACTGAATGCTGGCCTTTCTAGCCAAATTGTAAAAGCCCCTGTGACAGCCTGTCGGCATTACCGTATACCCCAAAAACAGAACCTACCTCATCAATGTAAACCGGCTCAGGTTCCGGTTCTATGGTTTCCACCTGCACTTCATCGCTGAACTGTACCGTCTTCTTTTCGCTCTTCACTGTATCGAGAAATATTAACGTCACCCAATTATAATGCAGGCTAATGCAATCCATTCTCTTTTAGCACATGCTCTTTATTAAATATTTAGTTTTTTTGTCAGAGGAGTGTATGATGAAAACCTACTTTCTAACAATCTGAACCGCTGACAAATATCTGTATACGACATTACACACTGTGCCGCATACTACACTTTCTCTAAAGGCTTTATATGTACAACAAATTAAAGGGGTAACATGACCCTCTGACGTTACGGAAATAAATACACAATTAGGGTTTTTTTTAGTTATCTGCAGACAAAGAAGGTTGAATATGAAAATAAACTCAACTTACTCATATCTACTTCTGCAGTAAGATCAGCTGTGACAAAATTAGAGGGAAATAACCCAATTCCATCTTGAGTTTCGCCTTTCCACCAGTTTGGGTCACTGAAATAACATGAATCATAAATGACAGAACAGATGAAGAATGCCATGGAATCATTAGTTTACAAACCAACCCTTTTTGTATACAGCTTAGCGAGTAAAGAGTGTAGGACTGGGGATTTTGACCCTCCTAGAATAGAACAAATTAGATTTTAATGGTTAGGACACCATTTTCATGCGGTGTTCTTAAAATATTTAAAGATGAATGTCTATGAGATCTTCAGGGCATAAAGCAGTCTCAATATTTAAGTCGCAATACAATTTCCAAACTCCTGTGCTTTATCAGCATGCACCTGACCTCTTCATAACAGTTCAATTCATTGGCGTCTATCTTTTTATAAGTCGCAGGAAAATCAGGAGAGGACACTCAGCTTGTTCTTTCAACACAAAAGCAACTTTTTTAAAAGAGATGATTGCGTCCGTACCTGTCATCCAGAACAGTGACTATATCACCCGCTTTAAACGTTAGTTCATTGTCTTCAGCAGCTTCAAAGTCGTATATGGCCTGGACTTTCCGCCCCTCGGACTTGTGACTAGTTAGGAAGCTTGTGCTCGGGTACAGACTAGACGTCGCGCCTTGTTGCTTTTGCTCTTTAAGGGACAATTCAATAGCTACAAAAATAAAAATGTACATGCAGTATTAAGCAAACGTCACGGGTAGTTTCACTCGGTATAATAAAAATGATCGTACCACACAGGACAGGGTAAAATTAGCATAAGTAGTAAAAAAAAAAAAAGCCTCATTGACGATCAATACTAAACTGATTCCAACTACGAAGAACCTTCACTGTATAGAACAATTATGCTGCTTTCTCTCTTTAAATAGGCTGTTAACCCCGAGCAGTTTTTTTCTTTTTGCAAACAACCTGTAGTGCTAAGAAGATGTCAAAGGGTAGTACCTGAAACTTTAAATGTAGAAAGGAACTGTGCCCAAGCACTGCAATCCTACAGATACTACTGAAGTGTCGCGCAAACACGACCATAAGGTCGATTATACACAAGCATGAGGTGACAGGACCTCTAATATTGGCTTCATGTTCTCCATCTTGATCTAGAGCTACTGGATAAATGTGTGGACAGGCAGCAGGTTCGCATTCAGTCTTGGTCCCCGTAAGGGTTTAGGGATGAGGAAGATGGGAGAAAAAGTGCTCTCGCCTGTTCTCTATTAAACAGTGAGGAGGACAAAGATACACAAACTATAATTCATATTATTACGACAATCTTCAGCAGCCAGGTGTCAGAATGGGAGAAAGCTAATTTGCCCGATCTCTCGATGTTTGTATGCTCACAGGGCCTCTTCTTCGGTACCAGTGCGTCTTATCGTGTGTTCTTTGTGTATTTGTCAATTTTTATGTTATTTTTCACCCATAGTAATAATCTCATTTTAGAGAAAATTGACACAAATAGATTAAAAAATAAATGTGAACTTGCCTTTTGCAAGATCCTCTTCCTCCTTTTTAGTTGCAACCGTTCCCGGATCTTTGGTTACTAGGGCAGGGCTAGCTTTAGCTTGTTCGGCCGCCTAGAAGAAAAAAGAAAAAAGAATTAACCCTTTTATCATCACATAACATGCTACAGCACAGACACAATACGATTTTACATATTCACTATTTTAATGAAATCAACAGGCTCTCTATATAACCAGAACGTCTAGATGACTTGATTTTGTTCTGAATGCAACTCCCTTCATAAACCATTCAAATATATCTGGATTCTATCCCAGTCCTACTATAAAGCCTTTCGAAGGATGAAACCACCTATAAAATATAGCTATTCTTTAAGAAAAGAATCCTTAAAAGGACCAGTAAATATGTAATAGAAGCCACAGTTTGTTTTCATATCACATCATCTATGGTGTAGAGGATATATATATATATATATATATATATATATATATCTCTATGTGTCAGTACCCGCAGTTGTAATGCTAAAGACCCCATCATCCCGTACCTGTGATCCAATAGCTGGAAAGGTTACTCCTTGCTCTTTAAGATTCTTTATCATGGCCGCTATTAAACTAAGCTGAGGATCATTCTTGAATTCATCTGCCCATTCAACCATTAGGGCTTTTAACTTTTCACAGACCTTCGGGTGTCCCTGCGGGGGGGGGGGTTTGGGGAGGAGAAAAAAAAACGTTAGAAATGTGCAGGAGCCTAACCCGTGGCATTTTATCCACTGTAAAGAAAACAACGCAGCGACTGTTCACCAATGGCCCACAGTTTAATGGCTCTTACCTTATTCAAAACACTGCTAACTTCACTCGCAAAATCTCTGGAGCACACTTCTAGGTGAAATATTTTGCCGCAGTTTGAGACACACGCACCTAGCAGCTGAAATAAGAATGTTATATGTTGAAATGAACCCAAACTAAAATTGGATTTATTTATCTGTTTTGAGATTTATCCAGTTATTTTAGTATTGTTGTTTATAGCGCCCTCATATTCCTTAGAGCTGTACAATTGGGTTAAGGCATCCCTCTTCTTCTCTAGCCCTGTGTTGGGGATGGGGGGCCAGGAGCATCAACTAGATCGTAAAATATAAATCCTACATTCTGATTTCATCTATGACAAGTGCTTAACTACTAAATAAGGAAGAGCTTACTGTTAGTGCTTGCATGGCCACATGAGGATCCTTGTGGTTTACTCTCTTCATAATCGAGCGGAGACAATCTTTTGGCCTGATCAGTTTACAAAACAAAAAAAAAATCAGGTAAAAAATAAATAAATAAAAATTAAGTATCTGCCACCAAGCTCTGGACGCTTTTTTCTTAATATTTAAATAAACTTCCTTATAACAGGTACTGGTTTTACTCAACACATTTTTCTGCATTATTTTCAATAGCCTTAAAAACATATACATTATACACTCAGCATAATAAGCACGTGTAATTTTAACTCATGTTATTTATTTATTTTTTTAACACACAACGGATTTTGAATTATATTAATAGAATTTTTTTATTATTATTTACTTACCCCGTCCGCGACTGCCCAACTTTGTCGCACAGATCCAGTATAAGGCCCCAGTCCTCAGCTGTGTTGAGCTCACTGGTAGCTTTCTCTAAAAACGAGGATGCAAGAATTTTATGACATGGATTATATATATTTGTGGCACTCATGATTTTGAGTAGGAAGTCATTGTATACAGTAATATCCATACGCGGCCAGGACTGCACACTGACGTCGGTGGCCCGTCCCGCTGACGGTAGCGGGAAACACCCCCATTTAAAGGAAAATAGGTGGGGAGCAAATTGCTATTTTCGTGGAAAACAAGGACATTTCTAGCTGTAACGTGATTGTAAAAGGTTTTTATACTCAATTAGCCGTGGATTAGCAAATACAACGTGCCATTGGAACACAGGAGTGATGGGAGTGATAAACAGTCATTTCCTGCTACAATAGTCTTTTACAAAGTTTGGCCTGTATTTCTGACCCATTTCATGTTATTTTAATAGACAAAATCTGACATTACCAAGTGACCCCAAACTTCTGAATGGTAGTATATTTAAAAAATGTAATAAATAAACTCATTGTCTGTTTCATAAAAATCCACAGAAGTTGGGTATTTTCAAAAGGTAATTAAGGATTAATCACATTCAGTGCAATATGGCGGATCATTTATTTCTAAAGCAAGCAAACTAAATTAGGTTTCTTTATAAAATGTATGCCCTAGGCAGCTTCTCATCAAAAATATAAATGAAGGGAATCGTACCCTCAAATCCTTTTAATCACTTTAAAAAATAAATAAAAAGCCCCAGACTGCTAGGTAATAGCTTTGTTTATTGCCGTGAATGTCCTCTAATGACATATGACAATTTTAAAAGCAAAATATAAAAATTGTGATAATCACTTTTTCTGGATACAAAGTTAAATCAGTCCAGTGCCGGAGCGGACTGGAGGTGACAATCATTTTAAAAATGAATACAACTACTGCATCCCTATCTACATTACATTGGGAGTATAAGGAATGGAGGTTCGATATCATCAGCACAAAAAGTTCAAATACGAAAAAGGTGAGGAGGTCAAAAATTAAAAATATTGTATATATGACTGCGGTGCACTATAATTCACTTATTCCTTAGCTTTTTATGAATCACAACATTACATTTCACATTTTCGAAAGCGAAAATGCACTTTATGAAAAACAAACAATTTACCGTCATTGACTCATTTTCTGTACAACAGAGTTTAAGCTTCATCTGACTGGAAAGAAGAGTCACTCGAGAGTGAAAACCAATACAAAAAGCAGCAAGAACGTGGTGTGCGGCGTGTGGGGCGAGTGAAGGCCTTCACCAATATCCCTCATATTAGAAGGGCGTTTGGGGCAAGGGTTTAAACGAGAACACCCACCAAATTAGGGTTTTTTTTTATAACAACAGTAGCACGTTAAAAATGAGTTTTAAAAAATAGATAATACAATGTTTCCAGGCAAACACGCCAAGGCCATATACTGCTTGTGGTAAACAATAGATGTGTGGAACAACCTTATGACTGGACTTTCACTTCGAATAGAAATAAACATTATTGCTCACATTTCAGCCATTACATATCACTTACGGCCACACTTCTTTGGGAATACAGTAAGCGGGTGTCGTTTAGAAGGGACACAGGACATTGTAAAAATCTGGGTACTTTTTTTGTCCCACTGTGACCTTAAAAATGTTTTCCTTCCTTACAATACTAAATAATGTGTTCCTATCCATTACAAGTCTCAGTACTCTGTGGTCATCATAATACGTTCCAATTGCAAGGTGTAACCCAATCACTTTGGAAACCAATGGAATGCTGTTGTTGGTTGTTCCAAATTTACCATTTTGCACCAAAGTTGCGTTGACGGGATTATGTGCTATAAATCCCACTGCAGTGAGTCCCAAATTATTCTCCCATTCAATGTCTAACCAGCTTTTTAGTGCATCCCATGGGAATCCAGTGTAGTCTTTAGTGATGACAATAAGAGAGCTGACAGCTTTATGGTCGGGCTTTGTGTCTGCTTGCAAGCCTGACAGAATGTGTGGCTCCGAGGACGAGGCGTCCTTGGCCGAGACACTTGCTGACCCTGCTAGTAAAACACAACCAAAGCCCCTGTACACACAACTCTTAAGGTTTGCCCCGGCCGGGGTCTCTGGGATTTCACTCCAATCTCGAGGTTCAGGACCGATTCCTACCGATTCTATACAGATCTACAGCCCTCCAGTTGGTGATTTTTCTTCCGGTACGTCATGGTTGATATCCCAACTTGAATTATTTATATTGCTGCAACAACTTAAGCAGCACTTCTTAGAGCACATACATTAAAGGGGATGACTAAACTAGATGACTTGAAAGCAGGTGACTCAATAACAGTAACGCCTTTAATAATGACAAGACAGGCTTTCCAGAGCCATTTGGTCAACACATCGAGCTCCCCTACATGGAATGCTCACTATGGGCTAATAATTAAAGAGCCTCAGGGTCAGCTCATTGAGAAAGTTATCCTTATGGTGTTAGAATAGAAGGATGAACATTATGAAGGAACCATGGATACCATGAGACCTGGCTTCAGAGAATTAGGGGGTTTGGACAGATTGTACCATACAGACAAAAGGCAGATGTGTGGGAGGTGCAGATGGGGTGGAGGTAACTTACCTACATCAGGATCAAACGGGTTAGAGGTAAAGAGAGGCATCTCTGCTGGTCCTTCTATCTAGAAGTGTCCCTCTCTATGATAAACGGAGTGTGTGTGTGAATGTCAGATACGGGATCCTGGAGATGACAATTCCTTCCTCCCCTTCTATCCCTGCTTCTCTATCCTCTTGCCAAAGAGGCAGCATCAGATCTCCGGAGGGTCCACAGAACAGCCTCTCCCACTGAGCATCTTGGGTAATACAGCTGTCTTACCAATGCCTGTTTTGAAAACCAAAAGTAATTAAACACTATTTAAAAAAAAAAAGTAGTGGCTGGAATGAAAGAAGTGATGAGCAATTACACCAGGGTAATACTCAATTTCGGATTCAAAACTCCTAAATAAATTAAGGGGAAGTGAAAGAGTTTAAGAAATTTACTGCAGACAGAGGCTTGGCAGTTGCTCCCTAAGTCAGGACGGAGTGTGAAATTTGTTGACGTTCCCTGAAGCTGCCCAGGGATTCGCACACGCCCATTGAGGTGGGAGGGGCTTAGAAGAGACTTCTGCTCACATTCTATGTAACGGTGCGACCGAGTGGAAACAATGTAACTCTATTCAATGACTGTTATAATGAATGATCGGTTATTACGGCGTTTCAACTTATTTTATATAAAAAAATTATATATTTTTTGTTTATCTATTGGACTGAATGAACTCTTACGGTAAAACGATTAACCATTTCAGCTCCAGCGAGCCAATGGGATGGTTTACCATATCCAAACTAATACAGAAAGAAACCACCAATATGGGTAATGAATTTGATTTGTTTTATAAATAAAATAAAGGCAGTGACATCATGCGGGTATTCAGCCAGTGGCGATGAGGTCAAGAGAAAGGATGGCGATTGGGAAAGACTGCTGCAGCCAGCTCCGGGAGAATGAGCATGTATTGTTCTTCCAGCATGACCTGAGTCATAGGGATCATGTGCTCACTCACATGCAAATCACATGATCGAGGAACAGCTGGCGCTCGGAGTTCATAACAAGCCAATTACAGCTAATGTAAACCCACACATATGTTTTTTTTAGTTTTTTATATATATATAGCGCCATCATATTCCGTAGCGCTGTACAATGTGTGCATAGGTGGGGTTCATTCACTAAAGGGAGAGTTTGCTGAGTAGTATTTAACTCTCTCACGTCACTATTCATTATAAAGGGCCAACACACAGGCGTCTCCCTGGTAAAGGGCTGATCTGGCCCTGTCTAGTGGATCATTTAATGTGTGAAGAAACTTTGTAGAAATCTCACTGATTTAACTACGCATTATACAGGGCCAGCCAAGCTATTCCTGCAGCACAGACCTAATAGACCCCTAAATATACATCCTCATTGTAACAGAAAATGACTACCGCCATGTGATATGATAATTAAACGCACCACCAAAAAACATTAATCCGATGTCAAAACAGGTTTCTCGCATTTAACCACTCGTGTGCTGTGAGGTGTCAATAATGACCTGTATGTATGTAGAACGCTCACCGGTGCTGCCCTGTTTAACCCTCTCTGTACTGGTGCTGCGGCAGGTTTAATGTTTTATTGTATTAATAAAATGTATTATTATACATTATTGTTTTATATCAGGGTGAAGGTTTACTACTTTATGATTTTTAACCCATTGTTACTCGGCCTCCCTTATTTGTATATGCAGATTTTTAAATCTACCCTGGGGCATCACACTAGGTGGAACTGCTTAGGGCAGAAAGTTCCTTCTCTATAAAGCTGCATCGAGTTTATTCAAAGCCAGAACATGCATATCATATACAAGGCAGACAGCAGCACAGCGCAGAACACACAGACAGCTTAACCAAAGTATATACAGGGCAATAAGATCCTGTGCAGGATTAGAGATATCCGATTCCTGTAAATCTGAGCATGGCAGTAAACTGTGGTTTTAATGCTTTTAGTGAGCAAAAAAAAAAGGCTATAAAACCCCCTCCAGCCAACAAAATATAACACCGTGATAGCTGGTCGTTGGCAGACATACTCCTAGAATTACTACCTAGGGCTCAGAATCGATCTAGACCTTTGCGAGTATTATGGGACATACGGAGGAATACCAAGCCGGGTCGGTATTTCTCCTTGTGCAGCTGAACACATGTAGATCTCTGAAGCCAGGGGGCAGCAACTGCAACAAACACCTGTTGGAGGCAGATTTCTTTGGGGATTAACTCTTTCAGCATAAAGTATCTATACAGCATGTAGGCAACTTATCTCATGAAAAGATACGGCCGGAAAAAAAGAGGCAACAATAATTTGCCATAAATGAAAAAGGCTATAAATGTTCAGACTGCAGGCATCATAAAGAAACAGCGTCCGGTCTTAGATTTCTCTCCACAAGAAATGTTACTGTGCCGGAGAAGTCATCTAACACGGACCAGAAAGGTTTCTCAGTCTTTCCTAGAAGGTGAGGCGCTCACATACTTAATGTGACTAATTCACCTTTACTCATTCAAACTTTTGACCTGCATTAGAAAGAAGAACTTTGTCACTTTAGCGCGTGATGACTTAGCCATTCAAACCGTTTCTTTCAAGTAACCGTGAGTTGATTTAATGGCCGATTCCAGCATTTTTCTCACGGAAGACAGGCAGGGTTGGTCCTGCATACTGAATAGTTCATGAGAGGTGATTTCTTGAAACTCGTCTCATTGACTTGTCAAGGAGAACCATCATCATCATCAGCATCACCATCACAGCTTGTATGTGCTTCTATGCACTTTAATGCATATGATAGCTGAATGCCCCCGTTACATTTTTGTAGTGCCCTCCATGCCAATGTGTGGGACACTGGGTTGCCCTTTTATCATAGTCTTGAGCCTTGGACTATCAGGCCATTTGACTAGGTTTTCCAGCCTGTGAGGTGTCAGCTCGCCTGTTTATTAATGATTTAATACACTTATTGTCACTGTTCCAAGTATTGAAACACACATTTATATGTAACATATTTACAGGACAAACCATCATGAAGTTTATTTACAGTACAACCGCGGCAGTACGCAAACCCAGCGCAGGTTTTATTTTATTATTTTATTATAATTTTTTTAACCCCTTCATAACCAAGGGTTTTTCATGCCTCATAGGCTATAGCTTTTCAGTGTTTAGTACTCCAATTTACACACACACACGACTAATCCACCATAATCAGCTGTAAGGTGCAACATCTCACGAATATAATCAACCATAATGACCTCTCATATAACATCGGTGCAGGTATTAGTCACTCGAGATTAACAACAATATTCATATATTGAGGTAAGTGGATATCACTGTGAATTTAACCTCACAAACATATACACAATTATACCAAGGTATTCATAGTTGGAGTTTGTCAACAGGGATGAGAGAATTAATCCAATATGTTGATCTTATATCTATATATCTTATATCTGCTTGGGATCACAGGAGATTCTAACTGGTTCAACTCAACTACCATGCCCCTTAATGTATCACCACCACCCGTAACAGAATGACATCATCCCCAAAATGACAACTACAATTATTATTGTCTTAGATTTAAACAATGGGTTATACAGATAAGTGATCAAAAGCTAGCGAACCCTCTACTGCAGTAAATAAACAGGACAAATCTGATCGAGTCGTTTTTACAAATTGTACATTTCAGTACAGGCTCCGGCGACGTTAGAAAGATTGTAATACAGAACTGGGATATTGATTCAAAAGATAAAACGTTACCATCGAAGCCTCTCTTTATTTTGTTACAGGAGGGGATATAGCCTGTGAGATAGATGGTTATTGTCGGGCCCTGTGCAATGATATGACAAACCGGAGTATCAGAGGCTGGGGTGTTATAAATGCCTAGGCTGCGTAATATCTCCCCATATGATGTCCTCTACGCACTTTTCACACCCACACTGATAATCGTTTTCAGATTAGACATGGAATAATAACATGCTAACGTGATTTTGTTGTTCAGATGGTGACGTGTCCTTGTTGGTTAGCATATATACTGGGGCAACTGATCTAATGTTACGAGAGCGTATTAGGGGCCACAGATCATTGATTAGGACTGCGGCTGCCTATCGAGATCATAAAACCAATAAACCAGTAGCTAGACACTTTCTGCAATGTCAACATCAATGAAACCAATTTCGTTTGACGATAGATCGTGCCCCGTCTCCGAGAAAGGGGTGGGCTTTTGATGATTTATCACATCGATTACTTTTGTGGATGTACTTGCAGGTACTTAGGGGTTAATGCTCAATATAAATAATTTTAAAAAAATAAGTTTCCATGAATTTTCTCCATTAAGGTAAGGGTGTCTCGTTCCAGTCTGAGGGGCTTAAATGGTTTCAGGGAAACTCATTCCTCATACACAGCGTTGACATTGAAAATCACACATAGGATGCGTCTGTGGATGAGTTTTTGGCTCATTTTGTTTCATTTTATTAATGACATATCCTACACTTTGGATTGTATGGTAATTATTGTTCGCCGTCGAGAAGTCCTGAGCAGACAGAGCCATTAAAGGCTCCTCCTTATGGCTCTATTATTGGCGGGTCTGTGTGTCACCAAATATTAGATTTGTCAGCCCCAGCTGTCAGCTTTGATTCAAGTTCCAGCCTGAGCCGCAGCTTGTGCCTGTGAAGCCATGGCTTCGAGTGAGGAGGAAGGGTCCGTGGAAGAGAAGGAAAACAGCAGGAAAAAGACAATCGGCCCCTTTGCGACAGCATGGCTCACCTTTTACAACATTGCCATGACAGCTGGGTATGTACATACATTGGAGATAAAATCTGCTCTATCCGAGAGTCATTCTACACAACTCTTCAAAACATTTATATACAATGAATGCCCGCTAGCTTCATTGCTAGCAGTGGCTGCGTACGTGGCTGCTGAGATCCACAGGGTTAACTATTGTATGGTAATTTTTCATTCTTCATTTTGACGACAATGCACCACTCAACCCTGCTGGCATTTCAAGGGTTAAGCAATGCCAGTGCTAGTAAAGTTTCAAGGAACCAGGGAGATGAGTACCGGTAAATGATGACCTGCGCATTTAATATTTGCTGTTTTAAAAAGCGCCAAACTCCTTCTGTGTTTTTTTAAAATGGACTAATAGATTGATCCACGCTTTAGGGTTCATCGGTTCTTTAAAAAATTACAAAACCAGGGTTAACTGAAAAAGAAAAAAAAAAGGTTTATTGGATTTATTTGCAGATTTGACTTTGAAACTTTTATTGCCTATGTTGTTTTCTGTTACAATTGCACCAAGCAGGGCAAAAAAAAAAGAGAGGCGACGGATGCATTAAACGGGACATGATTGCTTTTCTTTGCCTTGCATTTCCTAATACGGTGCATTACAGCAGCAGCTGCGTCATCCGCTCGCCGGCCCCTGTGGTTAAGTATAGCAAGATCCAAGCATGCCAGGGGGCGGGCAAACTGCTTCCCTAGGCAAATTTTACAGTAACCGAGGCATGTAGCCCTCCATTCCACATAGCCGTATGATCACTGCGCAGGCATACGAGTATAAGTGAAGGTGATATCCACCACATTTGCAATAGTGGGGCGTGTGGTTTTCATCAATTCATTCATTTTACCTATAGAATCCCCTTCAACATTAGTAATTGAATCCATATATTTCATCGACTAGTTACAATACTATGTTATTGTTAAGTAGGCCAGCCGCCAGTGGTAATTGAGCATAAAAAATATTTAGAACTTAGCTATTAGAGGTAGATATATAGGTTTAAAGTACATGGACATTTTTTGAATTCTTCCATTAAATGACATCACTATAATATCTTTTTGATTGGTTTTTATTTCTTCTCTACCTGCATGGATGTGTTTGGTTAATCCTGTGCTTGCGGGTTTCAAATAGATGTATTCCGTTATACATAGTACATAGGTGTCAGTAAATAGGTGGGAACTCTTGACCTCAGGGTTTTTGCCCTAATCTCAGGGTGAAAGGCTAAAATCTCAGGGTCACACAGTCTGGAGCTGAGTCCTTCCTATTCTATACTGCCAGGATCA
Source organism: Spea multiplicata (assembly GCA_009364415.1). Lineage (NCBI taxonomy): Eukaryota > Metazoa > Chordata > Amphibia > Anura > Pelobatidae > Spea > Spea multiplicata. Next base: position 6,152,506 of record VKOC01000006.1, read on the forward strand.
TATCTAAGACTCCAGATTGGTGCTTTTGCTTCCAGTATGTTATGGTTGATATTCTTGCCTCAATTACATGTACCTTTAAATAATGACAAGTCAAGGTTTCCATGAGGAAGTCATCTGGCTAACCGATTTGGCGAGTCACTACACAGAATCTTCACAAGGGGCTATTAAAGGGTTAACATTTCCAGAATCTCAAGATCGGGAGAATGCAGGACACTGGAAGCATCGTTATGGCATCTATTCTGTACTTCTTTTTTGTTTCAGAGTAATGTGCTTTTTTTTTTTTTTTTT
>VKOC01000006.1:6152893-6164915 GCA_009364415.1 Spea multiplicata
CACTATTCAGTGCTTGTCAATTACAACATCCAGTCTAATAATGACCTATATCACTTTAGATTGCCTGGGGTATAGAATGACACACACATGCAGACACACAAAAAGGGAAAATGCTCCTGGAAGTGGTTCAAAAACTTCAAATTAGGACAGAGGACAACTACCGCTGTGACTCACTTGGCAGCCCACTTCTGGCTGTATATACTAAATTGGTAAAATCCTTATAGTCCTATATTGATATTACAATACATATTGTGACATATATATATATTATATATATAATAATATAAATATATTATAATAAATGATAGTTTGGTCCAATATGTATTGTAATATCAAATATATATATTATATCATTTATAACTATTATATATTGTGATATACAAAATATAAATATTAAACAATTATATAAATATAAAACAATATAAATATTAAACAATTATAACAATTTGGAATCCTATATACTAATTATTTATTTTGCTTTTAGCCTTATATTAGCGGGATGCAAGGTGAAAGTATTGACAGAATCCACTGTATTGACCAGTGGGTCACCGAATTTACTGTAATTCCATAGACATCAGTTATCAACTTAAAATGGTAGAAATTACAAAGTCACAAATTAATTGCTACTTTCAGGACCAGTCAGATTCCACAAATCAATAATGCCAAAAATTGCCCAGTCACTCCAAATGGTAATCCTGAACTTTGAATAGTTTTTGATGTATTTGGCCCAGGGTCAGTCCTATGTGTAGACTCATTACATTTCCCTTGTAAGGTAATACAAGTGCTTTTATTATATGTCCATATGTGTATAGATGATGTTTTTCTCTAGAATTTCTATGACATTTTCTATGCCCATTTCTATGACAGCTTGGGCAGTGAAAGTTATTAGACCCTTTTATGTTCCTCTTATGTCTGTTGGAGGAGAATGGGGGCCCAACTGTACGTCTCACAGGGGGCCCCATCATCTTTTGTTACACATTGTACTCTTCTTATTATTCCAATGGTATATAATTGTTTTTACCTTCTGAAAGGGATGTATGATGAATTCTAGTTACAGATACTGTTAGGATTAAGGATGATGAATGAAGTTACATGAATGAAGTGAAATCACCTAACACTATGGCAGTATGACCAGTGCGAGCATTTTTTGCTTAACAATCTGTTTAACATATCTGTGTAATGTGAGCAAGCCTCAAGTGTGCTAAAAGTTTGTAGCGTTAAAAGTTTTAAACTGAGGCATATTAATGTAACCCTATAATAGCGACATGGTAATGTAATAATATAATAGAGAAAAGCATAGGCTTTTCAGGAAAAAGCTTGCAGGAACTTTTGTTAATAAGTTTAACAGCAATGCACATGACCTCCAAAAAGGCACTAGTTGTACTTGTACTAGTATGTATGAGTATGGGGTGACAAGACTTCTAGATTTTAAAGACTAGACCTGCAAGCGCATAATGTGCCAGCAATTGTTGCCCACTAATCAGTGCCTATAAAGAAAGATCTCAAAGCTGTGTCAGAGTATTGGTCCCACATCAAAACAAGAGAATATCGGTCCTGTGTCAAGTGTAAACCTACTCTCCTTCAGTAATACCAACTATACTGCGCACGTATGACTGTATATGTTTTAAATGCATTGAGTGTGTGTACGCAGATAAAACCAAAATCATTTCTATACATTTGGTTTCCTTTCTAGATTCCAGAATGTTTTTAATCTACAATGAAGATCATAAAAAATGTATAAGAGCTCTCGCTTCTGGCCAAATCTTGACTTCGACTTGTAATGACAACAGCGACTTCCAGAAATTCAGATGGATTTCTGAACACCAGCTAATCAATGTTGGTATGAAACAATGTTTGGGGGTATCTGCCAAGAAAGACACTGCTCTAGTGACTCTGTACCCGTGTGATGGGGCAAGTGAACTTCAGAAATGGGAGTGCAAGAATGAAACCCTTTTTGCAATTCAAGGAGAAAACCTGTATTTGAACTATGGCAACACACAAGATAAAGTTATCCTTTACAAAGGATCTGGATCATGGAGCAGGTGGAAGGTATATGGAACCACTGATGATGTATGTACTAAGGCCTATGAAGGTAAGGGATTATGAATCTAAAATGTATTTGCCAAACAAATAGGTGAAATCATACACTTTGGGAACCAAACAAGTACTATCTACTCTGCTCATTCCTGGATTATGTTAGATATTTGGACCTTGAAAAAATATGAATCCTGCCATAAACTATATGTTCACATAAGTTACAAATAAGTAATATTTGTGACAGTACTTTCTGTACGTTATCGTAAAACAGAAGAGATCAATGTAAGAGGTTGGAATACCTTTTAATATACTCAGCAAATAATTCAAGCTCTTAAGGCCAGGCTTGAAGAAGATCTTTAGATTTCAATGTCTACATTATGAGCTGAGGGAGCCTCAGACACGGATGGTTCAGGGGCCCATTAAACAAATCATGTATGTTACCAACCCATTTAATTGCATGTTGATATGATTTCGTATGAGGCAAAATAATTGTATTGTTGTCATGTCATCTTCTTCAACAGATGTCTATACGTTAAAGGGGAATGCTAATGGCCAACCATGTGTATTCCCCTTTAAATACAAAAACAAGTGGTATGCAGACTGTACGTTGGAGGGGAGGTCTGATGGACTTTATTGGTGTTCGACAACACCAGAATATGACAAAGACAAATTGTATGGATTCTGTCCATCCCAAGGTAAGCCTGATTTCATTCCTACCTATGTAATGTAATCTTATTGCAAGTTTTTCATTAAACCCCCTATGCATTGTCATCATCAAAAGGTCATCTTCCAACATCTTCAACATAAAGAGGTTGGTTGTCCCTGTGTAAATCGATGGGATGTTTTAAATGTAACTATTAACTATTATGTTGTCAGGGTTAGCCATGTGCAATGCGCAGTGAAAGTAACGCATTGAGAATAAACCCCTTTATTGAATAAAGGAATATAGAGTATATTCTTATATCTTCTTATAAAGATTGCATGGAATGTTTAAATATATAGTGCTTTATTTATTATGTTTAGGAAGATATAAATCCCAATATGCATGTTGTAGATTCCATCATTCGTTAACGTGTCTTATGCAAGTTGCCCAAAATTGTTTATCCGCAATGGCATTTAATTGGTATAGATCAAATCATCTATTAGTCTTGAAGTGAAGTCATGAGGTTAGCACACTACTAAATCCAGAGAGATCACCACTATTTGGTGATCTAGTCCTTCCATTCATTGACTTTGAACATGTTTAGAAATGACGGAGGTTAAATGTAAATTTAATTTTACCATCCATTTAATTTTTTATAATATTGTGCATTTAACTGTTTTAAGAGCTCTTTCCCTCATCAACTTTAAATATAATTTCACTGTATAATTTATGTTCATCTAAAATAAGTCTTTCCTAAAATAGCAAAGAATTAAATAAATGTATAGAAAACCGAACTTGGCTTGGTTTTTTTGGTGTATCCAAACAATATGTTATTATGGGTAGAATAACAGAATATAGTGCTTGCATGGCACCAAACATCTGTTCAGAGTCTTGACCTCTGGTAGTTTTTCTGTCAGCGAGGGATATAGCCTTTATCGCATGATAAATTTCCTCTAAGTCAGCAAAACTTCAATTATCAATTCAATTTTTTTGTTGTTATTAGCGCGGACTAAAAAGCCATGTTACAAAATGTTCAACAGATTTGAACACATTAATGCATCTAAAAAATTGTATTTTAATGTTAGAGGTCAAGAGTGGTCAAGAGAATTGTGGTTTTAACGCTCTTACTTTTTCTTCAGTAAGAAGGGCTGAGTTGGCCTTGCATAATGCATAATTTAATAAGTAGGGAGACTTTGAAGACATCTCACTGATTGCACTATACATTATCTTGGTCGAGCCAAGCTCCTCCTGTCGTAGGAGCTCACTTGGGTTGACTCGACCTAATGTATAGTGAGATGAAGGAGCTGAAACACAACTCTCCCTCAAACTTTTCTGTCAACTCTCTCTCTCTCTAGTGAATATACCTCCATGAATGTACCGTGTCAGCCACCCACAGAATTTGATAGTATTTTTGGTATAGATGTGAATGTTATGTAGACAGAGATCAGAGTAAATAAAAGGTCACTTTATGGAAAAGTTAAGTCTGACCACGATTGGAAACCTTTGGAAGTTTGTGATGGTAATTTGTGAACTAACACATAAGGTGGAATAAAATGTAGAATGCAGAGAGCTTCCAGAACGTTTGTTGTCCCTTCTTCAAACATCTCAACATGGGGTCTCTGAGGTCCTAAAAGTTTAGGTGAATCTACCATTTATTCTGTAAATATGTCTTCCTGGGGACCAACAAAACAGTTTCCATTTTCATACAAAAGTGCTTATAGACCCACATTGTTCTCCTTATTACTGATACACAATGCTTTATTGGAGGATAACAGTGGTGTATTTAGGTTTCTCTCACCAAGTACATTGGACTCCGCCATCCTATCTAGTAAGCACTGGGTTATGATGTCATACCCTGGTGCTTCACCTTGGGAGGAAGTGCGTTCCAGCTGCAACATATTGTGGAGACTACAGACTAGGCAGAGACTTTGTAGGGTAAATACGCCAGGAGATCCATTGTCTTCTTCGTAAATGTTTTTGCCCTGGTTTTATAGCTGGAATATGCCACTGTTTGGCAATGCTTTCTTTTTCTTTTGCGGGTGATAAATACCCGCATGGCCAAAGGAAACATGTCTTGCACATTGGTTTTATGGGGGCTTCTTCCTCGGCTACTTGATTTGTTTGGTCCCCGCTCTAGAAAAGCTTTCTTGTCAGCATATGTTAATGAAAGCTGGTGGTTTATTCACTAGAGGTTTAGTTAAATTGGGCTAGCAGCCAAGTCAAATTGTCGAGTTCAGTGCAACAGAGTTGTTTTAGTGAGAGAAACTTGTGGATTCAAATCAACTGCTGTGGAGTGCAATTTTACACTGTGAAAGCTGACAGGGTCTGGGTCAACCGTCTATATCTTTTAGTGGGTAAAAAACTAGATGAACTTGAATTAACATTTATCAGAATCCCTTTTATGCCTTCCTGGGAACTCTCCGGGTTTGAACCTGAGCCTGGAACTGACTAAGTCCTATTCTACACTGCCGTTATATATAATACTCTCAACTGGGCTACTAAAAAAAGTCCCCAGCGTTTGCTGTCTTTGTCCTCCCACCGAATATTTACATTGCAGGAGATGTTTTAGCAGAGTTTTTTCAGTAAAAAAAAATATTTTTTTGGACAGTTAAAAAAATGCATATTAAAGAACTTATCTTGGTAGGTGGGACCGTATGGGGCATTAAACTACCCCTATTAACTAAATAGCACTAGTTAATATTTTCTAATCAAGATCCCAACGTTTTTGAATTCATTTTTATCTTTTTTTTAAAAAAAGTGCCTGCATTTCCTTTCGGTTTTAAATATATTGGCCATCAGATAAAACATGTAAAAATAAATGCTGTTTATTACAAAACTTTTTTATTTTGAATTAAACTTCTCATGAGATAAGATTAGTCAGCTTTTTTTTTACATTTTTTTTTCATTTATTTACATTCCACTTGATGTGATTTATAACCACAGAAAAGGAGGATGTGACCCAGAAGGTCTAAAACGTTTGCATTGCCCAGGACACTACGAAGAATTTCAGTCATACGAACAGCTTCCTTTTCCTGTTCTCCTGATAGTACACTTAGCGGTTAAGATTAAATTGGAGGAAAAGGTTCACAATAAACAATGGGCAGAGCAAAAGAAATCATTTCACATGTCTGAAAGTCGTTCAGAGTTTCCTCTTTTGGTTGACAAGAACCAGATAATTGGTGGTCACCATGTTTCCAGTGGTGACATCCTTTTACTAGTAAATCCATTGATTTGTAACATATATCTGCATACAAGAATCCACAAATGTGTTTTCAAACTGAATTAAAATTGGGTTTTGCAGATTATTTTGTTATTCTAAAGTATGTGGTATTTTAGAGGCTACAATATTTTGGCCAAAAAAATCAAATTTTCTAAATTTTTTCCACTAAAGACAATAGGCACTTTCTGTGTATTCACATGAGAGGTCTCATTAGACCCCCTGGAACTTGTGAGTCAGTGCTGGTGCTGGCTAACCCTTAGTATAGTGCATGTGCACTATATGGCAAGTAGGAGATGTGCTTGGCCAAACATATTCCCTCCAAGTGAAGGAGCTGGGGGGGGCAGGAAGCAGGGCCGGCCGAAGACTTAAACGCTGCCTTGGGCGAAGTTTAAAATGCCGCCCCTCGCCTGGCGTCGGCTGGGGGGGGGCGCGCATTTTAACTTCGCCGACGCCCCCCCCCCGGTACTTACCTTTGAGGTCCTGCGGCGAGTCTCCCTACTCTGCCACGGTGCGCGGCTTGTAATGCTGTGCGCCGGAAATTGACGCCACTTCTGGCGCTCAGCATTACACGCCGGCACCAAGACCGAACAGGGAGACTCGCCGCAGAGGAGAGAGAGGCGCCGAGCGGGTAAACGAAAACCACTCGGCACCCCTCTCTCTCTCTTCCGCTTCAAAGTGCCGCCCCTTGTAAAGTGCCGCCTGGGGCAATTGCCCCAGTTGGCCCCATTGTAGGGCCGGCCCTGGCAGGAAGGGAGTGCAAATCCATAAAAGGATTATAATTAATAAACATGGATAACACTAAAATTAATAAATGTAAATAATTTCACACCACTACAGTGTATTGTGGCAAAAAATGATATGCTTTAATAAAATATACAATAAATAAATGTAAATAGAATTCAAATATAATACAAAATATGTAGAATTTCTTGTAGTACATCATATTATGATTACTTACAATAATGAGTAAATACACCAAGGAAGGGGTTGCTTGGTAATTAGGTTTCTATCACCAGATTGGGTAAGATTTATTAATTTATCATTCACATTGGTGTTTTTATTTAAGGGCAGCACATTTAGTTTATATATTTATTTATACCTCCACGTATTTGCCATGGGTCAAATGCGATAATTTAATGGCGACACAGTTATCATATGTTTTAAATTGTGGTAGCATCGATAACTGGTGACTAATGAATGACTTGTAAGAATTTATGAATATTTGGTATTTGCATATTATCGAGACACCACCTTTACTTGTGTATTATCTTGGCGTCTCCTATTGTATCATATGCGGGAGTCGCCTATTTTTTTTTATAAAAACAAAAATAATAATTTTCAATTACAACATAATAATATTTCTGCGCTTCCCCAAGTTTCTGAACGACTAGATTTTACGACTTCAAAACCCATTCTATGGCATACTAGCTTACTTTAAAAGTCCCGTATAGACCATGCGCTAATTCCTTCATATTACATAGTATTACATTATTGTTAGTGGTCAGCTTTGTCTACATAATCACAGCAGTGTGGTTTAGTGGGATTTGGGTCCTATTTGTGTGGCCCAATGTGGCATCTGTGGCTATGGGGGTTACAGGTGGAAATATGTGTGTCCACAGAGGTCCCATCCGGTGCTGAAGAAGAAAGGGGCACAGGGCTACTGGATGGCTCAAGCACGTCTCTCACATTGTGGCATCTGGGACAGCTGCCCCTCTTGCCCCATTGATGTTATGGCCCTGGGTATGAGTCTAGAACCTTCCTTACAGTGCAACTTGGGGCTACTGCCTTGGTTTAGCCTATAAAAGGAACAGCCCTGTACACAATGATATTGAAACTAAAAATGTTTCTATGCAAGCATCAAAAAGTATTGCCATTTATACACAATCTATTTATATCACAAAACCTGATATGACCTAATGGTGGGTCACCACATACTCACTTTGTGAAGCCCAAAATAAAATATGGGTTAAATTCTCTTAAATTATACTAAGAAATTTTAATAACATGTTCTTTAAGAACAACATCACAAAGCCGGAGATTCTGATGAATAATTGTATTAAATAATAATTGAACAAAAATGTCAGATGGCCATAATTTGAAAATGTTCATAGCATCATGCATAGCATTTGACTGAGTACATTTATTTTGTCTTCCCAGTCTCTATAGACTTTTTTTGGTTTACTGATCCCATGACTGGTGTCCGGTATCAAATGAATTTAAACTCAGCACTTACTTGGTACCAAGCACGGAGAAGCTGCCAACAGCAAGATTCTGAATTATTAAGTGTGACTCAGATATTCGAGCAGTCATATCTCACAGGTAAGATTTTATGTCATTCATGTTTAGCAGCAGGATTAACGTAAAGGTTGACGATAGAATATGAAGATGTATTTGTCACTAGCAATAGTGTAAAGGAAATATGACTTTTAGTAATTGTTGGGGTTTTTTTAGCAAAAGATAGCTTAAGTAAATACAATCTGGTGTTAATGCTGAAGTGAGAAGGGACTACTGTACCTTTAGTGTATTTAAATTCTTTATCTGGTATGGATGGGTAAGTATAGAGGAGGCAGGGGCAGATAAGGAGACAGATGATAATTACGCCTCAATCAAATGGAAGATATGAGATCTACTGTTCCTAGTGTTTTATTTAATGCATATTATCTTCTGTGCCATATGCTCTTAGCTTTGCATGGATGCACATTTGTGAATAGGGCAGCAGAAGCCTTTCTGAAATCTGTAAAACAATTGAGCAGATCGAGGACATCTGTGGTTCAAAACTTCAAACTATCTTCCCAAATCATCTATTTTTTTATTTCTGCCAGGATTAACAAATAATGTCAATACCGCCGTATGGATTGGTCTTAACAGTTTAAACTTCAATACTGGTTGGCAATGGAGCGGTGGAAACCCATTTAACTATCTTAATTGGCTTCCAGGTGAGTTTGAGGTTTTAAAAAATGTAAATGCTATAGCTAATATTATCAATGTTTTGTCATTATTTTGTATAACTGAAAAGTGTATTTGAAGCCACACACAACTGTAGCCAACTGTGAGCTGTGTGTTGGAGTCAATTTCAGTCCATGAATGATGCCCTCAACATATATGATGGCCAGCAATAATATCACAAAACCTTGGATAAAGACCTCATTTATTGATGTGCCATTAGTTGCCACTAATAATGACAGAACCCTATAACAACTTGACACATTGTCACCAGCCACATGTAATAGCAATACAATACACTGAATGAAGAAAAAAATAATGTCAAGCATGTATGGCAACTAATATATAAGTAAAGTATCAGTTTATTATTTTCACAAATTGCTGACTACTTTATAAACATGTAGCGCTCAGTCCTTTTTCCTGCAAAAGGTCAAACACTAGAATCTGGGTCATTGAATATTCAGTCCTGGTCTCCTCTTGCTTTCCTGTTTTTGGCCTCTATGTGAATGATATAAAACATCAAATAAAGTGAAACTTTTTTTTTGGATTGTTGTCAATAATACATCAAAATTTAAGTCTAGAGTGTGGCTGCAATTTGACTTTAATGCCGGCAAGAACTGTACGGAATGTTGGGTTTACATTCTCAGTAAGGCACTGGGATTGAAAAGAATGGGTGTAATAAACACAAAATGGGCTGTACTGGCAAGGGTCTAACGTGTCCATTAAAAAGTGAGCACACAGACTTATTTGCACATACAGTCAATGCTGTACACTTTAGAAGAGTAAAATGTTGTTCAGAATATTTGGGGTAACTGCAATAGCAAGTGTATTCCTTAGGTAGTAAGTCTTTAGAAAGTGATGTGTATTAATAGAGTGTTGCTTCCAGTTGGAGATCTGTTACTTATATAGCTATTTTTTCTTCCTAGGAAATCCATCAATAGAACCTGGGAAAAACTGTGTTGCTCTAAACCCTGGAAAGAGTGCCAAATGGGAGAACAGGGAATGCGGGCAAAAACTTGGATACATTTGTAAGAAAGGCAACATTACATCAAGCAGATTTCTACTGCCAACTGGTAGGAGCCCCCGGATGAGCTATGTATCCGCTTGCATCTGCTTATACACCTTTATAGTATGAATCAGACAAGGGTTGGACCAACAGGGGAAAGGGGAAGGAGGAATCTTGTCCAATCCCCCCATCTCTCCTATTGGTCCAACCTCTGTTATCTAAACATTATTGTCACTTTTAGGGCTGTAGAACACTGTATCAATTCATACCCCTGAACCCTCTTAAAAAAGAAGGGACATCAGGGGAGGAAAGAGTGGCGCAGGTATTTTGGTATACGCATTATACATATCAGTATGTTGAGTGGCATAGTGTCCGCAACCATAGTCGTTCTCTTGCAGGAAGGGTTTAGCTGGACCTACATAAGTCAAGTAATTTTGGGCTAATCCTCTATAGGTTGGGTGACGTTGTGTAGAATTTAGAGGACAAATACAGTATACAGGATGAGGGAATGAACAAAAACAGGTTATTCACATACATATAGATACTTATGCCCCCCCCACACACACACTTCAGGTGTGAGAGGAAGGGAGGCCACACTGGGTCCTCCTGGTTAATAATCAATTTTTTAAAGCCATTTCTATTTTATCATTTCAAAAGGCATGGTCAACATCTTTATTTATGAGTGGGACATTTGTGAGTTGCCGTCAAGTTCATGTAAGTCTAATTTAACTTCCAACTAACATGAACTGTACTGCAGCACCCAAAAGTAACATTCACATATCCAGCAATATATTTATGTTAGGCACTGCCCTAGACCTATACCATTGTAGCGGTCCCACATACCAACCTCGGTGGCCAGCAGCCATTCTACTGAGTAAAAACTTTGTTGCAATATAAGTTTATATTAAGACATAAAAAAAACATTTCAGGCATTAGCTAGAAGCTCATGGATTACTGATATTAACATTAGAATTTGTTACAGAGACTGACAGCCCGGTCCAATGTCCACCATCTTGGATACCATACGCTGGACACTGCTATGCCGTGAAAAAGGAAACTAAAATGTGGAAGACTGCATTGTCTTCGTGTAGGAAAGAAGAAGGGGACCTGGCCAGTGTGCACCATGTTGAAGAATTAAGTTTTATTATTTCTCAGTTCGACTTTGGTAAGTAGCCTGTATTAAGGCAGAAGAGATATCTTTGATTTTTTTTTGTTTTCAACAAAATAAAATATATATTTAAATTTGTAAGCTTTCAAGCATGGCTCGCTTTACCTGATGTATTGAATTGAGTGTCAGTGAGTATACCATTCTCCATGCAATATGCAAAGCTTATGTGCAACCATAACACAATATTTAAACAATAATAATAAAGCAATATAACGCTATAGAGAGTGAGTGAGACGGAGTTAGGTACTGTACCTAGAGGTTATGTATAAAACAACAAAAAGCGGCCTTTATTTGCTTGTTCATTTAATATTGTATATACCACAGCTTGTTTCTGAGAATCGATGCTCAGAAATCTCTTCACTTGACCTGAAATTTTGTGCAACTGTTTCAGGTAAAGAGACTCGGGTTTGGATTGGACTGAATAACCTGAAAATTCAGTTGTATTATGAGTGGAGTGATGGAACGCCTGTAACGTACACCACGTGGCGCAGAGGCGAACCATCACATCTGGACAATCGAGAGGAGGATTGTGTTGCACTTGACCCCAAGGTTCAGAACCCTTTCCTCTTTCCCTTGTTTGATTGATTATTTGTGATTGAGAATCCTGTCAAACAATTATCTTTATCTGTAAAAGACAAAATACAGGGGCTATACACAACAACGCTGTCACAACAGACTTTAGGGGTTGTCACAACAGACCCTCTCCACAAGGCCCACACAGTATGCAACATGAATGAAAAGTACAAAGATATTAAATGTATCAAACAATGTTGGTATTGAGGAAGAGAAACAAACATTTACTGCATTATATCATAAAAATTGTGAAAATATATAAATAGCCTCCTTTCTTGGAGCACCTAATGAAAAGGCTTTGGGACCTTTCTGTAACGAGACCTTTTATTGGATGTTCATGAAATATATTTGTGGGTACCTCAAAGACTGGATTTTAATAATCAGAACCGGGTTCAATACATACCAATACTTCACGTTGCTATCAATACTAAC
>VKOC01000006.1:6167542-6200157 GCA_009364415.1 Spea multiplicata
GGCAGAGGCAGACGGCAGGCGGCGGAGGCTGAGGCAGGCGGCAGGCGGCGTGCGGCGGCGGCTGAGGCAGGTGGAGTTGAAGGTAAGTGACCGGGATGGGGTTAGGGAGAGAGAGGGGAGATCCTGAGAAGGGGGGTTAGGGTGTGTGTGTCTTTTATCTTAGTGTGTGTTTGTCTTACTGTGTGTGTGTCTTAGTGTGTGTGTCTTACTGTGTGTGTCTTACTGTGTGTGTGTGGTTTCCCAGATAGCAGTGATTCTGAATAAGTTTTTTTGTTCAGTTTTTTTGTTCAAAAATGGGGGTGCGTGTTATACACCAGTGCGTGTTATACGCCGATAAATACGGTATTTCTTTTTTTTCCCCCTATCCCAGGGCAATGTCACCAGCCACCCCCTCCGTGCCACCTTCCTTACAGCTGAGTGCCTGGATATGACATCATATTCCAACATTCTGCATTTTAAGGACGTGTTTGCCCAAGATAGCGATAGGCTCCCTGTTTCGTGACAGAGAGACTGTGGCACCCCTGGACCTGCCACCCTAGGCCAGAATACACCACACTACATAATTTAGCATAAGTGTAGGATAGTGGCTCCTTTCTCATGCTATAGTCCACATGGTGGCATAGAAGTGGGGTTAAGTTGCCACGGGTATACCCGAGCTTTGCCGGTCTGCTCAGGGTGTTTGTTTCTGCCATTAGCGTGCCTTACATTTCTTTAGGTGTGAATAAATATCTCTAGACAGTTTTTTTTTAATGGGCTACAAGGTGCATGTAAAATGCAATCTGCCTTATCGGTGACGTATGAATGATTAGTTTGATAAACAAAATAACAACACGTTTATTTGTGTAGTAAGTAAACAGCGCAGGGCATTTATCCTAAAGTGAAATCCAAGCGCAAATAATGATTCTAAGTAAATGGATTTTCCTGCCAAGTACATAAAACAGCACAGAAAACCCATGGAAAAGGAGAATATTTACTGCTGTGAATCTTTCTAAATGAACAACAGCTGGAAGCCAGTAAGATTCTTATTAAGTCTTTAATGAGAATGCTGTTTTCTCGCAGCTATTTCTCTGTCTGAAAGTCAAACTGTGACAATGGGTTTTGGGGAGATGGCGCTTTGAGATCTATTTGCAAAGTTCCTTGTCTTAATGTAGGACTTTCCTGTATCTTTACCCTAATTTACACGCCACTTTTTACATGGATTAATACTCTTCCATGTATTAGGAGCAAATAACCTCCGGATTAATATTTTCTTGTGAATGTCCCGTTTTGTTCAGTGGAACACTCAGCGTAGCTCCAGGCTGGTTATTATGACCAAAAAGTGTTTATATCAAGTTTATTTACACCAGAGAAGATTAAAGCTTTCCAGACTATAATTCTGTACACATCTGGTAAAATATACATTTTATATATAGTGAACCTAAATTTAGTTTTACCAGACCCCCCTATGGAGTGCAAGAGCGACCAATGAGTGTACCTAAAAGTTACGGACCGGGTCATCAATAAATTATTAACATACATACTTACATACATACATGCCCAGTTTGTGAAAGAAACATAGAATTTGAGGGCAGATAAGAACCATTTGGTCCATCTAGTCTGCCCATTTTTAATCAGTCTCATCTTACATTCAGGAGCCATATACCCATCTCATGTTGAGTTCCTTCATTGTGTTAGCCTCTACCTCTAATTTCTAATGTACCTTTACTCTAAAAAAACAAGCTTTAAATATTTGCATTCCAACATTGAAAAGTTAATTTTGTTTCTCAAAAGCAACCCTACTGATCCGGTGCTTGGAGCAGATGCAGTTGGTTCATAGCACGTATGTTCGGATTTTAGCAGTGTACTGTCTATTGCCATTTGCCGCATGTAAAGAATTTGAAATATTTGTATTTACACTTCTGGGATTTGCTGCCACCTCCTTTTCTAAACACGAGTAAAAATGCCATAAAAATAAATGGAGTATGTGTTACCGCAGCACATAATGTGCGAATATTACCCTTGCTTCTTAGCTGAATGGAACAAGTGGGAAAAATATATATTATTTCAGCGTCGTTGTACCTTTTATTTGGCTACATTACATTGGCTGCTAGTACTTGTTACCAATGTTAATAGAGTCTGCATCTCATACACTGGTCACCTATTTTATTATTATTATTTATTCTTTTATATAGCATCATCATATTCCATAGCGCTGTATAATGGGTAGACAGGACAAAACAAGTAGGATATAACATAACAATTTGACTTATAGAGCAACAAGTGAGGAGGGCCCTGATCAAACAAGCTTATTTTACTTTCAAACATATATGCATGTGTTGCATGACGCCGAGAGAGAGATGGCTGTGTTATAAATATACATCTCCTAGGGCTGTTATGAAGATCTCTCCGAAGGCAGTGGTCTTTTTTGGATCTTGCCCTGATTGAAGGTTTCAGCTCATTTAAATGCAGACGATTTCTGATGGTATTAATAATAACAAAGAAAGAAATTCATGGGGCTATAAAATCACTGAAATCAAAGGACCACACAGATTCTCTAATATTTGTTATGAAATGTTGAAAACCAAATTAACTTTTGGACAATCACCTCCTGGACAATCTCAGCGGATTTTAAAATGCTAAGACTGAGGTAGGAACTAGGAATGCAAACCAACATTTTGAGAGCTAAATAGAAGGTGCCCAAATGGATGGATAAAACATGTTGAGAGGAGGCTGAGGTAGCAATGGAGTACTTCGGGGGGCAGTCAGCCCCAGGTGGCACTCGGTACACTGCGGCCCCAAGTCTCCTGTAAATTCCCTCTCTCTCAATGTCTCCCTACTATCTTCACCAAGATAGTCCCTGTCTCGTCCCTGTCTCGTTTCCCACAGCTCGGCTTCTTCTCTTGCGTCTTCTTCTTTTGTCTTCTTTCTTCTGTCTTTGTGCACGTACTTCTCCCTGGTATCAGCTCTGTTGACCAGGCCTCCAAAATACTTTCACAAAAGGGCGTATTAATAACAAGTATAACAAGGATTTATATGGCCCCTGTCTCCCATTTCTTTTTAGCGCACACTCTCGGAATTAACCAAACCGTTAGGTGAATAACAGATGTTATTATTACCTAATTGATGGCACTCATTGGATGTGGACAGCCTCTCTTTCCCGTTCCTCTACCTTTTTGAGGAAGCGCTCCATAAGGGCTGGTCAGCGGCACGAGTAGAAGGGGACCTGCTTGGGGGGGGGGGTTGAGAGTAAGAGGGACTGAGAGTGTGGGTGATTTTATACTGTAGGCCCATGTGAAGTGGACGGGATGGCACAGAAGGCTGTTCTTAACCACCAATTTTTCATGCCCACCATGTGAACCATAGAGGTATGACTTCATTAGTTTATAACACGGACACATGTACTACGTGGGCTTTGCATGAAAAGTGACATTGGTACAAAGTTTTAAAAATGGTCTAATCACTAAAGCCACATCTAGGGTGAACCAATCAGTTAGTTGCTATGGTGATAATATGACTTTCCAAACCTTGCAACATAATCACTTTTGTATACAAAATCTCCTACTGCGAAGTAAAGAAACATGGTCTATTTTTAAATTAAATGTGTTAGAAAGAGAAATTTTAGAACAAGAGGTCATAGCCTAACATGGAGGGTCAGAGGTTTAGATGTAATATAAGAGTTGTAGATAAATGGAACAGTCTCCCATCAGAAGTGGTAGAGGCTAATACAGTAAGGCAATGTAAACATGCATGGGACAGGCATAAAGCTAACTTGAATCCAACACTAGGCCAAGGACCAATTAAGATCTGAGATTTACATTGGGGAAAATGTAGATGAAGAGTAGATGTGTTGAATGGTCCTTATCTGCTGTCAAATTCTGTGTTTTCATCACAATCTCATGAACAATCTCTTGAAGCTCTTAATTTTTAGATTTCTAGATTGTAAGCTCATGGGACCAGGCCAGTGCACACCTTTAGTTTCTGTTGGTCTAAATTGTTATGTGATGCACAACCTAAATCCACTTTGCCCATTGTACAGCGCTGTGGAACATGATGCTGCTATACAAATGAAATATAATTCTTCTCTTATTTTATTTAAGCAGTCAACACCACATTCAATATTTATTTCCAGGAAAACAAGAAAAAAAAGTAAACTTGAAAAGCTATGTTTGTATACCTTTGTGGGCGACCATGTACCAAAAGAGAAAGAGAGCTTCTTGTCCTTGTCCAAATCTTGTGCAAATCAGGAATAGCTCGGAGCGCGGATATTCCGCGGCACGCACATCACTCCTTCTCCACGACTGTCTTTTAAGGAGAAAAATGTAATGTCTTAGTTGATTGTGGGACATGGGTTGAAATCAGAAATATTTAATGTATTCTTCCCCTTAGGGTGAAGCTGTGGATTCTCTAAACTTAGATGCTGAAAAAGCTTTTTGATATAGAGCACCATGAGGCACTGTATATATTAAGAATATGGATCTAGGAGAAGCTATTTGCACTTGTGAAGAAGTCTAGTTTAAATTCCAAAAACATAAAGATGTTATAAACTGAGCAGTTTTCCAGCTGGGCGAAAGTTGTAGAATTAAAGCGTAATATGCGACACTTGGCATCCATCACTTTGTTTGTTAATCATCATAAACAGTGCATCTAAAGAGTGTCCACCATGTTATCAATGCTATAGATGACCCAGGTAGTCAGACAAATTTTAAGATATTAGACTCTGATTCAATGAATTAAAGCTAAAGAATAGAACGTATCTTGAACCGTTCAGGTGCCCAAAGTAGAGACCTGAGTTGGAGGCGCATAGTCAGAATGGGGTTAGAGCACGGTCATCCACCTACCTTATCTGTCGAGCCAGGATACGATGTCATTTCGCAGCATTCTGCTTCAATAGATTGCAAGGTTGTCACGCGGGAGCCGTAATCAAGGTTTCTGGAACAATTTTATAGTTAGTGGGCCAGGGTCCCACAAAAGCAGGGCAGCTCCACGGATGGCAGGACAGTCCCAGGGATTTAAGGTTTGTGGGGTTGCTCAGACTTGCTCTAGTTTCCCCAAATGATGATGATGATGCTTAAGTATTCAAACATGAAGGTGATCTATGACGGTTATTGCACAATATAGTCCGACAGACCAGGAAGGAATGAGTTACATTGCAGAACAAAATCATATTCAGTAGCAGGCAGCAGACGTCTCAAATGCAGATGATATATATATATATATATATATATATATAAGAGAGAGAGAGAGGAGGAGAGAGAGAGAGAGAGAAAGAGAGAGATGAGAGGAGAAGGAGAGAGAGAGAGAGATATATGAGATCACGTATATATGATTACCTATGGAAGAGTGAACTTGCAGGATAATGTAAAATAAACAGGGCGAGTAAATTAACAAATTATTAGGATCAACAAACTAAAGCGAAGGACAAACACCCACAAAACAGCATGGGGAAGCTGCAGCCCACGCTAAAAGCTCTTCAAAATAAGTTTAAGTTTGGTGAAATTATGTTAGAGCTTACAGCAAGTCTAAAAAGAATTCTAATTATTTACGAGAAATCACTGCCTTTTAGGCCTTTTTACAGTAATACATATAAGGACAATTATACTTTGGATAGCAAAATAATTAATTTGCAAGTTATATTTAAACACTCGTCTGGATGTTAAGGGGTCAGAAAAGGCAAATTTTATGAGATTTACTTCTTGACCTATAGAGGTTTCCTTAAGACATTTAAACATTTTTTTATCAAAAGACAAAGAAATACCTACAAGAAAAACAAAATTCAATAAAAATGTAATTTAATTAATCATAAAATAATTTGGGAACGCCCCAGTTTCAAAATCTGTAAATGAAGTTTCTGTTGAACACAAATGTTTTTGACACTGCTAATCCGGTAATATATTTTTTGTGGTTTGCTTAGACTTTTTCATACAGCTCCCAGCTGGAAGCCCTCTCCCCGAAAAAAATATTTGCCTCCTTCCTCAGCTCTGGAGCTGCAGCTTCTCCTAGGTGTGTTTTTTTTAAACATTTTATAGAATGCATTTTACAGAACTCACAGAGTACTTTAATATGCATGGGGTTACATGGGGCTCTTTTAATGTCTTTGTAAAATTGGAGCTCTTTGATGTTTAACTCTTAAAGAGAACACCATCCTGGTTCTGCATTAATGAGACAAAAGTATGGAATAGGCCTGCTGTTCATATTTGTAGCGTGGGGACTACAGACAGATACATAGTAACGAAGTCAACAACATGAATCAGCCAACCCCAGGAACTGATTAGACGCTGAAGGAGAATTTTTTTAAAGGATCAAACTTATATTTTTATCACTTATTCCTGGTGTCAAACTCCTGACCTTGATTGCTACAAACAACCAGCATTTAGATAGATCCTTGCTTTGAACACAAGTGGTTCAATCAGTTCCAGCCGTTTTGATTGAGCTGCCGGTGCTCACGCTGCGATATCCACAAAATCTGGCCTGATTGTGGTCCTCAAGGCTTGAAGTTTGACACCCATGTCTTAGGACCAAATATATTTTATGCATGAAGAGCAATTGAAGTGGAAAATGTCCCAGCACGCACATCACCTCTTCTCCCTGAACAGGGGCCTTTGGTGGACATGAAGTTCTATGGACCTTCACAAACCTTGCCATGGACACAGGTATCCTTGGACGGACACTTTGCCTATACCTGTCCAAGAATGGTTGTTCATGTTTTTAATTAAATACCTCTTTTTGTATTTGTAAATCATTTTAGAACTTTTTAAGATATTAAATAAATAACATTTGATGTACGTCTGTCCCATACTTCAAGTAGACTCACATTAATATTCCTTTTAATCTATGTTTGTTTTCGGTGACGGGACAACTCTGGGGCTTAAAAAAGAAAACCCAAAATATTTATGGCGGATCCATTTAACTGCTATACGGTTGGAACTACAAAGGGTTTAACACATCTGCTTGAAGGGATGTTGGATCGTTAGACACAAACGAGCAATAAAACTAAAGCAAACATTAAGGAAGACATCCTGAGCTAAAGGAGGAAAAAAGGAAATTCTAAGACATTTGACTTGGAAGGATATCACTGCTGTGACTTAGTGGAAAACCAGCGCAAGCAAATTACTCAATGTAAAAAAGAGTCCACATTATAAGGTTTTCTTTTCATTGGATCAAGTGAGAACTCCCAGGCAAATGCTAATTATAGGGTCTACGTAGCCCCCGGCAATAAGCACTTAGTAGACAGAGACAGTAAGCGCCCCTGTGTTCCGCAGACAGGTTGGAGCTATAAACAGCTTTCAAAAACAGACACTTATCAGACCGAAAGAATCCGATCAACAATACAGGATTTAGAAACATGCTCGCGGGATCAAGTAAGCTTCCTCTATATGTGTCTTTTACCCCCCCCCGCGGCTAGTCATTTTGTCACATATGAACAAATAAAGTAGATTGATGCTGAGAATGCAAAAAGTAACCGTATTTGCCTTGAAGATACGTAATATGAATGATATTTAGGAAAATGAAGAAAAGCCTGAAGTATGAGAACGACCCTATAGGAAAATATAAGACGACCCTATAGGAAAAAAAGTTTTAGTAGTAAATATTAATTAATGTAAAGTATTTTTTCATATGTAATAAAAACTATGATTGAGAAAAATGCATTTCTTGTTTTGATTTCCTTTAATTTGCCAACCTATCCCCCAGCTATGCACATCTGCCCCCAGTTATGCACATCTGCCCCCCGGCTTGTCACTCTGCCCCCAAATATGCCTTATACCCTCCTATATGCCACTCTGTCCCCAGATATGCCTTATACCCCCTATTTGCCACCCCCCCCAGACTTGCTCCACGTGCTCCAGACTCCCTGGTGTCTAGAGGGGCAGCCGGTGGACGTCTGCGCGATGCACTTCCGCCAGGGCTTCTATGGTGGAGCGCCAGAAGGTCTTGTCACGCCGGCGCTCTGTCATAGAAGCCCAGGCGGAAGTGCCAGGCAGCAGCGGAGGATGTCTGTGACCATCGTGCAGACGTTCACCGGCTGTCAGAGAGGAGGACCCAAGTCTCCTTTAATATAAAATGAGGGGTATTTTCAGAAAAAACCTTGTCTTATATTCAAGCAAACGCCGTATATACACAACATAAAAAGTAATTTTCTGATGCAAGTAGAAGCAATCATGGTGCTTAAGGTGCTGTTCCACCGAGACAACAAATTGAGTTCTCACATAAAACAACAGGATACATTTTAGGAATTTTTTCTCAGTAGCAACAACCTATCAGTGTCTGCTTTTGTGTCCTATGACAAATTAAAGGTACCCGCACAAATTATAAATGAGAATAAATGTTATGAAATAAAATAATAAATTTTACAGCATTTAGAATGATTCTTCCAATGATGTATAAGGTTAGAAAAGTGTTAAAGTTCAGCAGAGCGGGTGGAACGGCACCTTCGAAAACTTCATTTTACTAGACATGCTGGTTCTAGTACATCGGCTTATATTGGAACTTCTCAATAGAAAGATGATAGCTGTTTCATAATATTACTCGTGTTAGTGAATTCACCCCTTAGCAATATATGATGAATCTAATACATAATATTAATATTTATAATATTTTATAATCAATATTAATAGTATGCTCATTAACAATATTTAATCTGTATTGATAAACATTCAGGATAGCTTTATGTCTATCCTTTGTATGTTTAAATTGCATCACTGATGGAATCATCATTAGAATATAGTTAAGAATATGAAAAATACAATTTAAAAAATCGAATTATTAGATCTGCAATTATATATATATATATATATATACCGTATATATACAGTAGCAGACAGTAAAGGAGTGGTTATCAGCTCCCTCTGTATTGAAATGGGGGCCCCTGTGTAATGGGGAGGAAGGTATTAGCTGATCACCACTTTGATCATGCAAAAAGAGACAGATGCTGCAGCTTCCCTGGCAGGCTCTCCTCTCCGCCTTTATTAGCAGGACTTGGTCTCGGAGGCGGTGTGATCAGACAGCTCGTTCCCTACTCACAGGACTCATCAGTCTCGGCTCGGAGACATCTGGCAGTGAGAGCCGAGTGACAGCCCCTCTGTGGATGAGACCTGCGGATTTCGGAAGATTCTAAATAAAGGGCATGGTGCAGAACAGACCCGCGGGAAGCAGACGTGAAGCACACCGGAGGCAGGGGGCAAATCATGCTGCGCGATCCAGAGGAATGCTGGGGGACCTGATGAATGGCAGACAGGGGCAGATAGTCACGGGCTGTATGTAGAAGGGGGTCGCCCATACCCCGGCAGCTGAGGGTCCAGGGGATCGCCCTGGGTGGGGGGTATTAGCTGGAGCTTCCGTGTGATCTGGGTGGAGGAAGCAGAGGAGAGCAGCAGCTGAGCCCTGGGGAGGAGGAAGACTGGGTGGGCTGCCTGCCGGAGACGGGAGGGCGGAGGATCAGAGAGCAGCTATCTCCGTGATCTCACTATTTTGGAGGCAGGTGGAGGGTCGGTGAGATCCTGGCGTGAGAGAGGCAGAGAGGAGTGCCGCCGGATGAAGGGGGCTGCGGCTGGGGGGGTTCTGCTGGGGCGGCGGGGCAGCTGCCGGACCTCTCCCCGGCTCCCTGTCACTAGTGAGTGATCCGGAGACATGTGGATCCACAGCATGAAGAAGACCGTCCTGCTCGGGCTCGGGAGCAGCCTGCTGCTCGTCTTCATCACCGTCTGGCTCAGCATAGGGGACTCCCCGCGTTACAGGTACAGCAGCGGCCACCTCCTCCCGGCTGGCCGGGGACACGGGGGGCAACTTATCGGTGTCTACAGGTAGTCATAGAGTGCATAGATTTACCCCGAGACTAGCGAACTGCTAACGGGGACATATATATATATACGCATGTTGTATATGAAGACACTAACAGCTATCTGTACCCGCATATATACATATACATTTATAATTATACATATACACACACATATGTATACTCAAATAAATGATGGTAATGTCATATTACATACGCCTTTACCGTGTCTTTTATGTGATATAAGTAGCAGAATTGCCATATAGTTAATGAGTTATTTGCACTATTTGTTATTAATGGATAGATTGTATTTGCATTATTTGATTGTAGGTAAGGTAAAGACATCCTCTATACTGACAGCTGGCTTTTGGTAGGGACAATGCGTACATTTAGGTGTGATCCATTTAGAGCATATGGTTACCGAGACCTCTGTGCTTATTTATCTCTTTTATTACATTTATTACATTAGTTTACTTTAGATTAGATTTATTACTTTTAATCAACACAGGATATTGCATTTAATTTGTGTGTATGTGAGAGTTTTTTTGGCAACGTATATCTATGTATATTTAATACAAGAAAACTCTTATATATATATATATATATATATCTGTCCATATGCAAGAGTCTGTATTCACAAAAGAGATATTAGACCAAAAGTAAGTACATAGTAAATGATGTCCTAGGTGTTATTCCTTATATACAGTAAGGGTTACCGCTTACATATACTGTATAATGCCCTATAACCAATTCTTCTACAATTTTACATTGGACGGTATGGGAAATACGATGCATTAGTCTGAATATGGATTGATAGTGGGAAAAATTAACCTCATTTATGCCAGTTCTTTACACCACTGGAGTAGGAGTTACTAGCACTGAAACACCTAAACCTCGCTAATCATCCCTAAAAAGAAGGTCCACCTATGATGTGTTTCATATCCAGAGGTAATGCTTAATAAGCCATTGACTAAGAATTGTCCAACAAGTCCTAGTGTACTATATGGTATATGTTACCGCTTTACCGCTCATATAAGATCGTAGTGTGAAGAGCCAGATCAGTCATTTTAAAAATACAGAAGGGATACGCACCACATTATCGCCATTTTACTAATTTCCACGAATCAGGGAAAAAAAATCTTATATTAAATTATATTCCCATGCTAGCTCACATTCTGTATTTTTTAATGGATCTCATGTCCCTGGGATTTGTGAACATAATAGCAATCTCAGAATACCACTGTGCAAAATCTTACCCCGCTGTCTTCTTAAAATATTACATTTCAGTAGGGGGTAGACAGCAATTTACGACTTCCTATGAAAACTAATAGAGTGTTGATTTTTATCTGTTTTAGACTACATCAGGATATTTTGTACCCATAGATAACATGTATTAGGAAAGGCTGCCATGTATTGTTCAATTAAGCTAACCAACTGCCATATGGTTATTGATAGTAAATGACTTACCTAACACATAAATAGATGGCTGAAAATGATAGGAGTTATGGCATTTGGTGTAAATTTGGTCCTGGACAAGTCCTTCAAGCTGCCCCCATCTCATCATACCAGCCTTCTTCTTTGTCAGCACTTCTTCTCCTCACCTTAACTTAGTCCCATTTAAGTCCCATTTCATTCTTTTTCCTCTTATCACCTTATTTTCTCCCATCTCCTGACTGTTAGCGTTGGATAGCATATATATATATATATATATATATATATATATATATATATATATATATATATATCTGTTTGGACACCAAGCTAAACAAGAGGGACAGAGGGATGGTTTGGCTCATTATAGGTCTGTCCTTCCAAAACAGATAGCTTTGGAAAATATTAGTTGCAATTGGACTGTGGTTTTCTAAAGAGTGTACTGAACAAACTGTTAAACTGTTGAGATTGGAAATAAAAACACGTAGAAGAGATATCAGCTGCCACAAAATCTGTTGAGCAGAGTGATCTCCAGCAGGTAGCTAAAAAGTCCCAGGTCCCAAGTCTGGCTACCACAACATAGCTCTTGAGCAGCAGGTACACTTCATGTCTGGAAGAGAGGGTGTTGTATGACTCTGTTCTAGAACAACTAACCCTCAGAAGAAATATAATTAAAAATGTAAAACATGCAATAATAAAGTAATGTTCACATTCTTTTTTTTACAATTTAACTGCTGCGTGGTCCTCATTCCCCAAATATCTAGTAGTAGCTGCTCATTTTACTCTTTTTCAGCCAAGATAACAGTATCTTCATTGTAGATGACATCTGTGCTTTCCACCGAGGCTAGTCCACCTAGTTCACCTTTATGAAGACCTCCTTGGCCGGCGCACAGCGTGATATCTTCTGTCTCTCGGTTATACACTTTTGATAGTGGTCGTATAAATTTGAAAAACGAGTTCTACCGCTCCAGTTTAAGAATCCTGAGTTCCGAATGCGCAGACATCTGCACCATTATAAATCAAACATGATTAGAGAGAAGAAGGCTTCGATTTACAACATGCCCTTGTAGTCTACATCAATAATACCCCATGTAGCCATCCTGTGTAGAGCTCGCTGTGTTACATACAAACATTTCTTAATTATGAACATTAGGCTTAACAGCCTGCGAACACATACACTCCTACATACTATCCTCTACTTCATATGCTTGTTTCCTGAAAATGGGTTTTAGAGGAACCATGGTTTCTCTAGATGAGCAGCAACCAGATGCGTTCTATTTGACTACGGTGGTTTGCTTTACAGTGAATATATTTCTGTGTTTTCAATTTAAGTCAAGTATCATAAATGCTGAGTATAATTATACGTCTTCCTGTAAAAACGCAGAGAGCATAGAAGCATTTTACATTAAAACCTATGTATTGATGGTTCATGTTAGAAGGATCTGTAGGCGGAATTCAAATACTTGGGAGACTAAAGTATCTACCTAACCACACAGTGGGCTGTATGTACTAAAAGTCACTCTGGTATAGGTTTTAAAACATGCTCTTATCACCATACCATAGCTTTATGGAATGGTTGGCTTAGAAGACTGGTTTCATTGTTGGAATTGGAACTAAGGCCACTTAGACACATAGTTCAATAGAAATATGGAAAAATATCTAGTGGAAAATTTAAAAGGTGATATTATCACTGTAGCAATAGTAGTGATGGCCCTGCTAATTGCATAAGTACAATATGATGCCTATATGGCCAACATATACCCATTGTGATAAGAAAGTACCCATTCCCGACTTCTAGGTGACGTGTGATCAGGAGTTACCCTCCCTAACACAGGAAGGACTAACCCAGGGCAGCGTACCCAACTAAATCCCAGGTCTAACCTCTTATAGAAGGTCGTGTAGCTCCAAGGAAGAGGTAGCAAATATCACTGTAGTGTAAATACTGTAGGATTGTTGAAAGGGAGATTTTCGTAGTCAACCATTGAGCTGCTGCCCACTGGAGATCCCAGTCACCAAAAGGTTGATTGAACCCAAACTGCCCCAATCCCTTGGACCTGCTTTCTTGGCCTATCTGTCAACAGTTTTAACTGCGAATTGCCATTTACAAATAGCTCAGTAGGTAATAGTTAAATGGGAAAACTAAATGGTTTCAGTAGTTTTTGAGTGTCATCAAATTTGACGTTAGATGCTACAGTTGTCTGCAAAAGGGTAGACGTTTTCGCTAGAATAAGCCAAATGACTTGGTAGAGCGAGGCAGCTATACCTTAATGTTGAGAAATAGTTAAATACATAAAGAAATGTCAAAACATTAGGTCATAATCTAAAACTGGATGGTCAGAGTCTTAGATATATTGTAAGGAAGCTTAACTGCGACGGTCATAGGTAAGTGGAACAGATTCCCAGCAGAAGTGGTAGAGGTTAATAAAGTGAAGGAACCTAGCCATGCATGGGATAGGCATATTCTATCCTGAATCTAGGATGCGAGGAAGAACTGATTGAGGTTCTTGATATCTTGATTGAGTCTTTATATCAGGAAAAATAAGCAGACTGGATGAGCCGCTTTTATCTGCTTTCAAGTTCTGATTCTATGTTTTTCCCCTACATTTTACAAAAGAAATATGATAATGACACCATATTAAGACAATAATTCTGTTACAAACCCGGTACCATTAATATTCCCAGACACACAGAAATGTAACTTTGTTCCTTGATAAGTAAGCAATTTGCTTGTATCTAGTAATATATTAATATCTGTGCAGAAATAAACTGTTCGGCGTTCTTTGTCCTGGATTTTAATGCTTGAGAATGAAAAGGGGTCTGTGATCATTTAATGCGCCTGCCGTTTGTCTTAATTATATGGCTTTATAAAATGAGTTGCTTTTTCTGGTGGTTTTTTTGTGCGTTGTCAGTTGCAATACTCATTTCACGCCGAACAATGCTTCTCATTAAAACAGTGGCAAAAATGAAAAAAAGTACTTATTCTGTAAATATATTGACCTTAATGAGTTTTTCAAGCGTTGTGATTAGCGGCTTTACTTTTATGCTTTGCAAAAATTTCAGTTTCTTAGTTCCAAGCCTTTACAACAACCCTTTCTACCATGACAGGCAATTAAGATATTCCAGTTCCACTGTCATATGTCACGGTGAAGCTTTTAGAGCAGTTAATTCATGTGATCAGTGACATGTTCTGGCCATGTTCTAGGATGAGAGGTACAGGGGGACTGCAGCCCCCCTGCAGCTGCTCTCTGATCTCCCCAACCAACCATTTACACTATGGAGGACTATGCCGAGTAATATCTATATCTCTTTATGCTGCGCGGCTTTAAGAGAAAGTGTACCAAGCTATGATGTCATATCCCGGCGCTCTGTAATGAAGACAGGGCCAGTGAAGGAGATGCTGGGCTGCTTGTGGCCATGAGATCTTGGTGGTTCCTTTCTCCTGAAGGCAACTTAATAGTGTGAACCGAAGAGTGGAACGTTAATGTGAGTAGACGTGGTAATGCTTCATTTGTTGCCTCAATGGCAAATTCTGATCATAATCCATTTTTTACACTGTTGTCTTTTGGTAGTCATGTGACTTAAGTCATCATATCCTGTCTTCCATCACTGAGCTGTTGGCCGTGTCTTTTACTTCTTAGTTCTGAGCTAATTACACATACTATATGATAATATTTTTTTTCCCCAAATGTATGTTCATGGCATGTTTTATACCCATAATACCTGGGGGCTTATTTGCTAAACCATGAGCTGAGTTGAAGTGTTTTATCTTGTTAACCATAACGCAATTATAATACATAATAAACAAATATGGCAGGCAAGCAGTCTTTTTATTCTCTTTTTTTTTTTTTACAATATTTTTATGTAAAGAATTCCTTAATGATGACGTCTGTGTGTAACAGATAAATATTACAAATTCAGTGTAATTATGTATATTAACAAACTTCATACTATTTAAGTCAATCCTGCGGGAATTCCATACTACCCAAATACAGTAAAGCCACAATCCGGCCAGCACTATATTACTACTGGTTCTTAATTGAGTAATTCAGTATATTTAGCGTGTATTTTCATCCCCCTAAACCTCCTAATAGATTGTAAGCTCACAAGAACGTGGTCTCTTTCTATATCAGTATGCCTTATGTTTGTTCATGTTATTGCTAATTTTATATATTGTTTATTTAGAATGCTTTATTCCCACCCATTGTAATAGCGCTATGGCATTGGATGCTTGGCTATAAATACAATATAAAATGTAATAATATTAGTAGCTCCGCCGTTAGTAGTGTACAGATTATGTTTGCTCATATATTGCACGAATCATGAAATTCCATGGAGTTATTCTCCAAAGCAAGGGAATGGCTCCAGACTCATTTTTCCAGCCACAAAGCATTTGTTCTCACACAGTGTTTTTACCAGCCATATTTCATCTTATTCTAAAATGAACTTTTCTTCATCATAAACCACAATGTTTTATTACATCGCAAGGATTCATTAGGCAAAAAAATAAAAAGCGCTGTAATCATTTCCATTGACGTATTTTGCATGGGAACATTTTATATTCTCCTTGTTTCATCAAATGTGGCAGGAAAATGGAACAAATATACAGAGTTTTCAACCTCAGTCTTCAGTTAAAGCCAAGAAAGCTGCCTTTCAGGATCTCCTCACACAGATGCAGGCTGTCCTAAACAGTGTCAAAATTCTCATTACTGTTAGAGGCATATTCTGTCCCAAGGCTTGAGGTGGCAGGTACAGAAGGAGCCCCTGTGCCACAGGGGCAGTTAGTTGATCTTATTGGGTGCTCGATCTTCCTGGTGGGCCTCTGCCCAGAGGTCCGACCCTATGGAGGTCTATGACTAGGTCTTCTCCTGGGTCACGTGTCCTTCTGAGGCAATGAGACCATCCCCCAGGACGAAGGACACCCAACATGTATAGGGCAGGACCAGTGCGTGGCTGAGAGTGCTGTTCTGGTTCAGGCCATGGCAGAGCCCCACATAAATAAACCACTGCTGGCGGCTACATCTGTGCAGTGTCCAAATAGACAGCAAATGTCGCTAAGTATACTAATCATATCTTTAAAGTGTTTTTTAATTTCATTCCATAGAAAGAATCGATTTAACATGTTTAATGCTCAGGAAGACGTCAAGCACTCATTACTATATGGCCATCTCTATTACTCTGTTCCCACTATCCTTGTTTAACGGCGAAACCTTTTATTTTGTGCGTTTCTTGAATTCTGCCACATTGATGTGAGACAACTGGGAAAAAAAGAACTGCTAAAAAAAAATCCTCGAGAAATGTGCACCATTAAAAAATAATGAACTCATGTTCTATTCCTCACTTCCTCACTGTCCTATTTATTTTCCTTACGTTGACTTTTAAACTCGTTAACCTCTTCCTTCTCTGTAAAATATTTACAGGATGAAACCCATGCGTGTTATTTCTCCAATAACATTTCAGGTGCCCGAATCGCATGATGGGCCACCTCATGACACTAGGGACCTCCATTGATTTCAGATCTCTCAAGGCCAGACCGGGGAGATCAGAGGGTCTTCCCAAAGGGCCGATGATCCCGTGGGGCTGCCATCCGTGACAGTGCCCCAAAATCATGACTGTCCTCTTATGAGGTATGGTCTATGTGTTCATTATTTTTTATTATGATATAATAATTACTTGTGTTTAAAAGATTTCCCTAAAGAAGGCTCTGTCAGTGCTAACTTCTACTAACCGTTGGTTCTATTGACTATTAAACATTAAAGTGGGTGAGAATGACCGGAATAAACAAAGCAGCCCTATTTGTAGAGTTTTCTCCGTCAGGAATTTATCGATCATCGATTTGAAGACTCTCCAGCTCCTACTGCGTTATACAGAATAAACCTCTTCTAAATAATCTCTTCTCCGTTTGTAATATTAGTTCAGAGTGGCTGTCAGAGTGTTTCTAAATTTCTCTTTTTTATTAAGTTTTCTTTTTATTTCCCGCATTAGACTTCTAACTCATCATGCGTTACGATTGTCCTGCTTCACTTGGTGCCTGCTTCTTACGCAAGATTATTACACAGTAAATGAATCAAGGATTTTACTTTATTCTTGATTAAAGATTACTTCTGGTAGTTACTTATCCACATGCTTAATCGTTGTCATGTCCTCCCTCTGTATAATACTGCTTTACTGTTGTACTTTTTATTTTTTTATTCTTTTTTTTTCACCATTTAAGCCTGTGATATTTCATGTTTACAATAATTCTCCTTTAATGAATGTATATAATGTTGACTGGTAATCACTCCTTAAGTGATTGGGCACAAATTCCGTACATTTTGGACCTTGCTGCTCAAATACAGCCTCATTAGTACGGGCGCCGTAGGGAACCTCTGTAGTCACTATGGTTATTATTTTTGCATTTCAGTCTAACCTTTCTACTCTATAATCTTGCTGACATGTCTGTACTCTCGGAAG
This sequence comes from Spea multiplicata, assembly GCA_009364415.1. Taxonomy (NCBI): domain Eukaryota; kingdom Metazoa; phylum Chordata; class Amphibia; order Anura; family Pelobatidae; genus Spea; species Spea multiplicata. Next base: position 6,185,175 of record VKOC01000006.1, read on the forward strand.
CTGCTTGGGTAATTATTGTTTGCTTCTGTTAAGCCCCAGCCATGGCTGCTATTGGGTCATAATGTTGAAAGGATGCTATTTGGTGAGATTTTCAGATTACAGCACGGGAATCTTTTTTTCATTAACATTTCATCACCGGCTTTCCAGATAAAGCTTCCTTCGCCTCTTGGCAAAAGCAACCGCTGGCCAAAATAAAAGTTCGTGTTGGAATACATTTCCTATCACTCTGAGCCGCATGGAGGCAGAAATTATCAGCGCAGGGCAGATGTCATGTTTTAATTCCCATTACGTTAGAGAGGCAGAAGCTAGCGGAGGAAAATAGAAACTGTATTCCAACGCTGTGACATGTTATTACACTCACATTTGACATTTAAAGAGTTGGCATTTAAAGTGGACCTGTCGTCCACAAATGTATATACTTTCTATACTGTACAGTGTGCTATGTGAGTTCTTTATTCACCTATACATTTGTTGGCAAAATGGCTTTTAACTAGTTATAGGTGATAATGTATGCTCTATAAGGTAAGACCTCTATATGATAACAGACAGTTTAAAGGGGAAGTGACGGGATGGACTGGAGATGACGAGGTGGCCCTAGCACTTTAAAGCCGACAACCACCTGATAACGTAAGGGTGGCCGTTGGCTGGATATCCATGGCTACATGTCGGGCTTTTAATGCAATGTGTGGCTGGGTATATTTAGCCGTCAGCCATAGAATGCATACAGTGGAGTGTCAGATCAGGTGAGTGCAGGGTGCAGGCGGCCAGAAGCCCACAGGCCTGCTTAGGAACCTTACTTACACACATTCCTGGCAGCTGCCTCCTGGCCTGCCGGCTAGGTGTCTGTGCTCCTTTGGAAGCAGTGTTTTACATTCATTTCCATAGACTGGGTTCAGGATTGTACCAGTTGAAGAACATCAAATTGTTACTATCGCAGTTTGGGGGGAAAAAAAAGATTATTTCCAATCTAATCATAACAGGTTTGATCAAACGGACCTCTCATGCGCCCAAGTTTCAAAGCAGTAATTGCGCATGCTTGTCTATACACCTGAAGAGCATGTGCAGTTACAGATGTACTTTGTCAATTGATATTAGAAGTAAACACAGACATCTGTCTGGTCTTCTCAACTCCACGTATCATATACAAACGTAAAACACTTATTGTAAGCCGCGGGTAGCTAGTGTGTTCTGTATTTATTTAGAATAATCAACGGGTATGTCAAATGTTCTTGTCTGGAATACATAGACATGGGAGATGAGGCAAGGGGCTTGGAGTGCTAACATTCTCAATCACATGTAGGGCAGGGGGGTCTATCTCTTTTTATGTTGCCTGAGCAGACCAGGTAAAATTTGTGAGTTAGACGCATTTGTTTTGACGCATTGAAGTGAAGTTGGGATGATTGTTCAGTATGGTGGTCAGGCAATATTTCTCTGTGTATGGAAATATCGGGTACATACAAAATTTGGGACAGTGTTCCTAGAAAGCCACAAATAGTACGTGATACCCATACAATAAAATAGATACATGGCACTGAGTTACGTTCCCATAAGCAGCATGCTGCCGGGACCCCGACATTGATAGGTGGCTATGTGGCATAGTTTTGTAAGAACTATAGAAATTACAAAAAATAAAACACTATTGCTAAAAGATATGGTACAAAAAATCAATCTATATACCGGTATATTTGGAGTAGAATAATATTTTACTTTGTTATTTTTCTTTTTTGAGCTGTTACAGTTACATGTTTCGCTGTTGTCATTGTTCATTTTCAGTCTGGTGAAAATCTCCTCTTGATTCAAACTACAGCTGACTTCAAGCGCTTTGGAAATCAAATCACAAGCTGCAAATATTCATAGGCATTCATCTGGAAACAAAATATCTGTTGGGTTTCAAAATCCAGCCTATTAGACTTCCATCTCCTGAGATGCCTCGCTGTAATATATTCACTTAGTGTAGATAATCAGTGGTGGGACCGCTTATGGAGAGTGCTAGTAGTTCTTCCCCTGTGGCAGGCGGGATTCCTTCCTACTGCCCTCCCAGAATGTCTACCATTCACCTAGAAGTAGAAGGTCTATTTAAGAGCAATTGGGTAACTTTACATTAATTATATACATTATTATAATCATTTATTTATACAGTATATATACACTATATGGACAAAAGTACTGGGAATTGTTATCCAGTAGATCGTTTGTGAGGTCAGGCACTAGTGTTGGACGAGAAGGCCCGGCCCGCAATCTCCATTCCAGTTGATCCCAAGGGTGTTGGATGGAGTTGAGGTCAGGGCTCTGTGCGGCCGGTCAAGTTCTTCAACATCAAACTCATCCAGCCATGTCTTTATGGACCTTGTTTGTGCGCTGGTGCCCAGTCATGCTGGAATAGAAAAAAGCCTTCCCCAAACTGTTCCCACATCAGCCCATCCTCCGCTCACTTATACAGGGTGTATTTTGATGGAAAGTTTATGTTATAACTGATATTTTTTTTAGTTGATATTTGATATGTATGCTGAGTGCGGTATCTACAGAGAAAATACTTTCAGTAAATGTCTTTGCCATTTTATTTGAAGCAATGAAGGTTTTCCTAGTAATACTTTACAGGAATATACACGTTGATTCATATAGCAGTTAAGATGGCTTCCGACACGATAAGCTACACTTCCTACTCATGATATGTTTGTTCAGATTTCCATATTGTCTCAATGGGGATATATCTACCAGTCCAATAACCGCAGTGTAGTTAAAGGGGTGACTTAAAGATCCACTCCAGTCCTGTTTTAGTGTTAAATACATACTCTAGTTCATTGTGTGTGGCTCTGATGCATTTTACTGCTTGCAGACGGATGGAGGAATTCCGTAGTTACTGGAGTTAGACAAGAGATTTCGGCTGCGTTCCATTCCCTCCCCAGCACCCTCTACTGAAAGTGGGAAGCATTCGGATGTATGCTTATGGTCACTGCCATTCATTCCTATTGAAGTCAATGGGAGCAGCCAGTTCATGTATGCTATTTGAACACTGATGCTTTGGCGGTACACATGCGATTGACTGATGCTGCACTCATTGAGCTCAGTGGGTATTCAGTCTCATTGGCTTCAATGGGAGTGCCGCTGACCATGTGCAGGAAGGATGCTTCCTGGTTTTAGTAGAGGCATTCCAGGCGTTGGAATCCATGCAGAGGGCATTGAGGTGGTGTATAACGGTAACACAAGCGCATTATAGGTTGTAATAAGTATAATCACACTTGATGATATGTAGACGTATTCATACCTGGGAATGTCCAGACTCCAGCGATCCTTTCTGGGATGTTGGTATGCAGTCCCACTGGTGTCACGGGCAGTCGCTGGGTGGTCCTGTTGACATTACGGAAAATGTAGTGGCTGGAGATGAAGTGCCTTAACATCGCAAAAGCACAACCGGGGCAGTCTTTAGTTTAAAATAGTCCTATCTGCCTCTCTCTGTAATTATTTGAACCGTGTGTACGAGGATTTATATTCCTTTCCAGATATATGTTCTCAAAACAGGTGACATATGAACTCACAGAATGCATTGCATTGTTAAAACCAAAGCTGTTAGCTAAAGCAGCCGGTCGTCAGTTCCCCATCGGTGCCAAGATGCACCGTGGGCATGGGCACACTTTATTTAGATAGAAATCTGGCATTAATTATTTCTATTTAGACACAGAGCTCTGCCAGGCTTCTCATTAGCTTCTGACAGGTACATTGTGTAGGCAAATGCTATTCTTAATTTTCAAACGGAAACAGTTGCTTTTAATGGATCAACACTATTGAAAACACATTTACATCTCCCTCTTTAAATCAAAACTTAAATAGTTAAGACACGTGACTCCAGATAAATAACCGGTTAGCTGGAATACCATATGGCCCCTTTAACCGGAGGTGCTTATGGAAAAATGTATATAGCACAGCTGCATTACTCAATGCCGCCTGGGGCATTTTTTATAAACACGACGGTTAAATGGGCCATCAGGACACCATCTCAATAAATAATTTTGGGTAAATGAGAGAAACATGTTCTTCTTACCTAGGTAATGCATTTGCTGTAAACAGGATACAAGGCTTACCTATTAGACTTGTGCACATGGACCAAAATAATGATTCTTTCGTTTTTTTGTCCATCGAATTTAAGACAACAGATTTCGATTCCTGCTCTTTTTTAGGTTCAGATGAAATTTGAAGGGCTTTTTCCATTCTGAAACAAAATTTGTTGTCACTTATCCTGGCTCACACTCTCTTGTTCTCTCTCATACTCTTACTCGCTCTCTCTAACACTCTCGTTCACATTCTCTCAATGTCTCCCTACCTTCTCCACCGACCGCTTCTGTGTCCCTCTGTCCTTTCCCTCTTCTCTGCTTCCTCTCTTGTCTCTTCTTGTTCTTCTGTCTTAATTGTTTGTCCATTTCTCCCCGTGTCTTCTTTCATTGCCTGCTTCTTTGTGAACCGAGCCTCCCAGAGCAAATTTGCAAAAGGGCAGCCTGGTTTACAGAGAAGCGGACGGAGAAAGAAGACATGAGGAGAAGTGGACACAAAGGACAAAATAACAGGAAGAGGCAAGAGAAGACACAGCTGCAGTAAAGAAGACAGGTACACAGTCAATGGAGAAGTTAGGGAGAGGCTGTATGAGAGAGCATGAGAGAGTGTGAGAGCATGAAAGAATGTTAGAGAGTGAGTGTGAGTAAGTGTGAGTGTGGGGAAAAAAATTCTGTGTGCTCTCTTCTTCATTTTAATTTGTTTCGTTTGGACTCCCTCCTCGTTTTTGGATATTTGTACAAATTGACGAAATTGACTAATTTTGTTAAAAAGAAAATTCATACGAATCCAAATGTAAAAGTCTATTATATATTCCAAAGTGCAGCAAATATTGAGATAGTGTGCACATAAATGGATGCTGGTTTTAACCAAGAATGGATTTAAATCCAAAGTACCATAAGTTACAATGAGAGACCCCCATGGGCCGGTCCCTTGTCTGCACTATGGGGACCCGGGCCCTGGGTGCTTTCTTGAGGCTTTCATGAGGATATAACGAGCTCCATTCATTTTAGTAAAATACAGTCTTATAAGCGCAGACAGAAGTGTGTATAGAAATTCTAAAAGGTTTGGGATTTAACCTGAGAGATAATGCAATTTCAGATCCTTTTCGAAACTCTTTCACACCGTACATACAATGGAAACACATCGATGATCTTACTCTCCAACACATTACATCAACAGGGGACTATAATTTTCTTTCATTTTATTTGACACAGGCCTGCTAATGCGACAAGTAGAGTGGGGCTGCTAAAGCCAGAAGTGAACCAAATGTGAGTCGTTTCGATTTTCATTATTAGATTTTAGTGGGTTTTTTTGTTTGTTTTTTAACGATTTTAACTTATGACTTGAAAGTCAATTCACAACAACAAATAAAAATTTGGGTTCAGACCTAAAGTCCAGTGCCATATATAAGATAACATCATACAGTATATATGTTTAAGTCTGATGCCAGCCATTTAAAACGGAATAATTACAAATTAGGATTTCAATTGTAAATCCTAATTAAACAAAAGCTGCATAATTTAAGAAAAAAAAGACGTCAATATGTGATCTAAAATTCTATTTTATTTATTAATTTACAGGATATTGGAGACTCGCCTTAATACATTAATTGTATAAAATAAATGGACTTTTCAATTAACTGTATAGATTCAGTGCAGTCTGCATTTAGATGGAGACCCTCTGTGCACCGTAGGGATCGGTGTAGTCAAAATACAGCCGCAGAGCTGATTCCCATAATAAATTATTGCGTCCAATTATAGAATTGCTATTATAGGTAATAATTATACTGGAAAATGTATACCACTGTTTTTTTTTCAATTGATTCATATTTAGAATATCTTCACTGAACAGCTATACTGCGAATACGTCATTCTGCAGAGATCTACAAGACCGTCTTTTGTCAGTCTCTTTGAGGAAAAGGTAATTAGTATAACAATCTCTTGTTGCTTATGTGTAGAGAAAATATATATTTTTCAATTTAAGCCCACAGAGCTGATATATAAAGGTATCTATATTTTTAAAAAATATATATTTTGTTTCATTTGTATTTGAATGGAATATTTGACCTATAACCAACAGGCAAGAATAGAAAATAAATAAAAAAAATAATACATTTTTTAGAAATTTTTAGATTGAATTATCATTCAATTTGCCTCTTTTAAGGTGTTGATCCACAAAATATTAGCCGATCAATTTTCTATTATTTGGAGCTTTAATCACAGAAAACTTTTCAAATATTACATTTTCTATGGCAACAGCCTATACATGCCTTCTTTTGCGTCACATGCCAATTATGTATTTTCCCATCAAACATGATAAATGAAACTAAATTTTACCTAATTAAATAATTATTTCTGGGATAGGTTTGAGTGTTCGACAGAAATATATTTATGAAATGTTTATAAAGCTGCATTTAATTACAAATATGTTCAATCCAACAGAGTGCTTTAACAAGAATATAATATTCCAGAATTCCTGGTCAGCTGTCAGTGACATACCTTCTGGGGGTCTCAGTTTTGAGGCCAATCTGCTCCTGAACCCTCTCTAACTGCTTCACTCGTAACAAAAATAGTTAAACTCTTTGTTATCAGAGAAATTACGGGTCCCTATGTATCATACAGACAGATATAATGCAGTGTCTCTATGATCCACATAGACCAGAAGGGAGCCGGAATAGGATATACAAGTTGCAGGGTAAACCCTAATATGGCTAGACAGGGGGTACCCATGTCAGCAACCGAGAACATACAGGAGGGAGATGACAGAGACATAGTTATGCCCAAGGATGCTTGGAACCATTGGACCAACCCTGCTGAGTTAAAGGAGGCTCCCATATTAGATCAGGACCAGCCTCATCAGACGCCCATCAGTCCCTGTAGATACCAGGACCGGGGAGGATAGCAGAAGACATCCTATGCTTCACTCATCCCGTATCGCCCGGAACATGGAGAGTGGAATATGTCATTATTTGCATTCCATGAATTATACGCAGAAAGTTGGGTTTGAGCGGCGAGCGAAATCTAGATTCTTTAGTTGAAACGTTATATTGTTATAACCCTTGGCAAAACTGCAAGACCTTTCCGTTTTCAGGAATCATCCCGAGTTTTGTTTCCTCAATAAAACAGCTTAATTGGGTTATATTTCTTTTTTTTCTGTAAAGTGACTCGAGTGTTTTGGACTTTCCCAGAAACTCTTTGGGGTGCCCCAGATCACAAGCTAAGTACATCTTCAAAGAGATGACTGGGAATTTGAGTACACAGATTGTTCACATACTGATTTATAAGCAAATTCACAACTCCCACATGTGCTGTTACTAAAAATTAAGAAATGCCAGAGGCATAGTAAACCACGCAGACAGTTTTAATTGACAACTTGTAAAAGAAACATATGAAATACTGCAGAATAGTTTCTATGGAGGGGGGAGTGATTTTTTATATCATTTTAAACTCAATCCATCTTATTTAGTTTAATGCATATGGTATCTGAGAGCTCCCTGTACATGCGTTCCCTACGCATTTGCCCCATCACAACCCCCAGCTCTTTGCCATGCCGGAGATATGTGTGTTTAGTACTAGTTTATACTGTAAATGCTAGAAGTTGTAGTATTATTACTGTTTGTTAATAGCTCTAGTATATTGACACGCCCCACCCCCGCCCGATTCCGTGTGGCTAAAAGATGTGAAAAAATCTTTTCCAAGAATAAAACACTATTGGCATAAAATTCATTTTAGAATCAAGGGACAAGGATGTGAAAGTGGCAATAAAAAGCTTAGGACTGTCAGCATTTCACTAACCGCTGCCAAATAAAAGCTGTCTGCTCCAAAATGGTTCAGTAGTGAGATTATTAAGTTTAACACAATTGCATCTAAATCGCCTGCATCTTGTACATTATTGCGCGATATTTAATCCGCATGTTAACTGTTCAGTAATTAGTGCAAAATTTCAGATATACAATACATAGCTGCCAAAAGTCTTGAATTCACTGGCATGATCCTGTAAACCAAGCATATATCTCAGCTCTTTGCTGTCCCGAAAAATATCCCATTTATTTAGTCTGAAATGTTTTAGTCTGGCCACAGTTTCCACACATTTAATGCCGCAATCGGGATTTTTATTGGTTTTCAGAAAACTAATTCAGTTTTTCCTCTCGGTTTGGATGAAATTCGGAGGGCTTTTTTCAATTTGCAAACAAAATTTGTTGCCCATCACCTTCATTTATTCTCACTGTCTAACGTTCTCTCATGCTCTTTTACACTCACTGGTCTCCCTACTATCTCCGCCAACCGCTTCAGTGTCCCCGGCTTCATTTACGCTTCTTGTCTTGCCTCGTGCTTGTTCTTCTGCTTTCTTTCTTCGCTTTGCGTCAACTTCTCCCTGCTGTCCATTGCATTTCCATGCCTCCCAGAGGGTTTCCGCAAAAGAGTGGAACCGCCACGCAAACCCTCTGCCCTGATTGGAGGAATAGGGGGAGGCTTTCCCCATGGGGTGTGCCGTGGCTCTGCCTTTTTGCAAGAGTACTCCAAAAGGCCAGACGAATGCCGACATATCTGTAGAGAAAGAGCTGAGCCTCTCCCTGATTCCTCCAATTGGAGGAGGGGGTACTCCAAGTACTCCAAGAGGCCAGAAAATGCAAATGGCCCAGCTGAGTAAGAGAAGTGTTTCTATACCTCCATTTCTCTGCGGATCCATCTGCATTATTCTGGACTCTTGGAGTACTTCCGTAAAGAGGCGGAGCCACGGGGAGCCCCATGGGGACAGCCTCTCCCTCATTCATCCAATTGGGGGAGAAGGTGTCTGTGGAGGCTCCACCCTTTTTGCAGAAGCGCTCTGTTTAACAAAATGAGAATAGGACCAAGAAAGAAGACGGAAGAACAAGAAGAAGCAAGACAAGAACTGGCGCTGCGGAAAAGGAGATGGGGGCATTATTATTATTTATTGTTTTATATAGCGCCATCAAATTCCGTAGTGCTGTACATAGAAGTGGTTGGCGAAGAAGGTGAGTAAAAAAAAAATACTTTCCTTGGATATTTGCCTATGAATATGGAAAATATTACTGAAATATATATTAATTAAAGCTATCCACCTGTTTATAACAGAAATGGTGGATGGTAGTTAAATGCTGAATGTACATGGCGGCTTATTCAAGTATCCATTGTGAATTTATGGGGTTTAAACTAACATTTCACCTCACAGCTTATTTTATTGGGAAAATTAAGTTCATATTAATGAAGTGAATAAATAGTTACCCACCAAACTGAGTGTCAGACAAAAGCCAGATTGTATGAAAGGTGTAAAATGTGTTGAATATATAACGGAAGATTGTTACAAAGAAATCCATTATATGTCATTTCACAGCATGCGCTATACAGATGTAATACTTATAATAATTACTAAGCCTTTACGCCAGTTTTGCTATTTACCGAAAACATTGTCTATTTACTAAATCACTAATTTCTTCTGCCAAATTCAGCTGAAATTCAAGACAATATTAAATATTAAGTCTCTTCAGCAAAATTTCAGTGGTTTATGTGCAAAGATGGACTAAGCTGGTCCTTGTCTGGAAAAGATTTGACATCAGCTCATGGACACTCATGCGTAAATGTTATATGTGAAAATACTTGTGGGGAGAATTCATAAAAAAAAAGAAAAATGATGCAGCGCAAAGAAATGTTAAAAATCGATAAAATATTGATTTTCATCTTTTCCAAGAATAAAACACTATTGGCATAAAATTCATTCATACGCATCATGCAGTAGGAGAGAAAATGTTCATGTGTCGTGAATTTTACATACAATGTCCCTCGTAGTTCATGCACCATGTTTTATATAAGGGGTTCTGATCTTAGGGACAGAGAGATTTGCTTTGCCTACAACATGTATTTAAGCACATATACAAAGCCAGCTCTCTTCTACTTTCAGGACAAGCGATCGAGGTTTGGCTATGCATTAAAATTATCATTTTATTCTTGACAATGTATTTTCAGTATAGACACATTAAGGATTTAAAGGACCCACGGGCTGTAGTTCTTGAGAAGTAGCATTTTGTTTTGTCTTGTTAGCCCATTTTCCATTCTGTTTTGGGAATAGACATGGGAAACCAGTTACCTTGCTGGACTTTTTTCACATTATCTTAAAAAAAATACAATTCTGCCCCCTGCTGGCCAGTGAATAACTTTCAGCAATACTTCAGACACACAAGGCTTTAGTTCAAGTCAGTATAATGTCCAACTTGTGTTACCCATTTAAGTTTCATTTTAGTTGAAAATGTTTTTTTTCCATTTGTAACAAACTTCATCAGCATTGTTTAGCAGACAGAACATTAGCCTCTAGTAGGATGACATAAATGCCCCTATATTCAGGTAACAATACCTTTTACCAATTCTTCTGTTCTTAAAGATCCTTATGTTTAAAGACATATTCCAAACGTAATTTGGAATTTTGCTGTAAATACCATAAAAAGGTATTAACTATAGACATTATAAAATCCCCATCACCCAATTAATATTACCGTTTTTGCTCGATTATAAGACGACCCCGATTATAAGACGACCCCCCAAAATCAAAATATTAATTTAGGACAAAAAAAACAAAAAGCCTGAATATAAGACGACCCTATAGGAAAAAAGTTTTACCAGTAAATATTAATTCATGTAAATTATTTTTTCATGTTTAATAAAAGCTATGATTGAGAAAAATATATTTTTTAAATTTCCTTTTATTTGCCAACCTGCCCCCCCCAGTTATGCCACTCTGCCCCCAGAAATGCTTTATACCCCCCTATTTGCCACTCTGCCCCATGATATGCCTTATACCCCTATATGCCACTCTGGCATATAGGGGTTAAAAGGCATATCATGGGGCTGAGTGGCATATAGGGGGTTAAAATGCATTTCTGGAGGTATATAGGCATATCATGGGGCTGAGTGGCATATAGGGGGTTAAAATGCATTTCTGGAGGTCCAGAAATGCATTTTAACCCCCTATATGCCACTCAGCCCCATGATATGCCTTTTAACCCAGCATGTACTGGCTGCCTTGGCTTGATAGGAGTGTGATTATATATATCAAACTGCTAACAGCAATCACACTCCTATCAATCCAAGGCAGCCAGTACATGCTGGGACCTGGGGATGATAGTAGTGGGATTACAGCCTCCCTATGCCATGCTACAACCCCCACCCCCCTTACACATCCATGCTATCACACACAAACACACATTCACAAACATTTAAATACTCATTCATTCCATTAATCACACATACTTCACACATTAAACACACATACTTACCCAAAAACCCTCCCCCACCCCCTTACCTGAACTGCAGATCTCTCACTCGAAGACTTCTGCAGGGGACCGGCTGTACGAGCAACTTCTCTGGCCCCGCCCCCAGAGGAAGGAGGGGGGAGATAGAGTTCTGTGAGGAAGCTGCAAGCTTCCTGTCCTCCTGCTTCTAACAGAAGAGACGCTGCTCGCGACCGGTAAGCAGCATGGCCCCAGCAGTCATTTTTTTGGGGGGGTCTGATTAGAAGACGACCCCGATTATAAGACGAGGGGTATTTTTCAGAGCATTTGCTCTGGAAAAAACATTGTCTTATAATCGAGCAAATACGGTAATACCACACTTAAATTATCGTATCTGCTTAATTATACAATTACCCGCCAAAGTTTAGAACTTAATGAAAAAAAAAAAAACTGCCTGATTATAAGATGACCCTTTTGGGGAAAAAAATCAAAACGACTGTGTTTGGCGCAAAGGCACACTTACACCCTGATACTCTCTTATACACACACTTATACCCTGCATATACTAATGATTACATGCGGGAAGTTGTAGGAGAAAGCGTCGGCTCCCACAAATAGCACAGTAAAAGAATAACAAAAAAAAACGGTTTTTTTCCACATTAATACTTAGCTGAAAGAAAAAAAAATGAATATTTTGTATATGCAATTAGAAACATCACACCAGTGAACTCATAAACCTTTGTTAGCTGACGCTGATACTTTTCAGAATTACATACCTTGAATAGCCTTTTGTGAGAAGCTCATCATGCGCCGGAGATCAGGTTGACTGATGACAGCCTGATTTCTCCTCTGTCAGCGGGAGTAAAGGATATATTCACGTAACTGGTCTCATCATCTCCAGGCTGAGAGTTACCTACTAGAAAAATGGTAAATTATTTCAGTTTTATGATATTCATAAGATAAAATCTGGAAAAGTCACAATTACCATTTTTGTATTTTTTTAGCTTTCTTAATAAGCATGTTGGGATTCATAATCAAAGATTAGCAAGCATCGATCATCGGCAAACGTCACATGGGACAAGGGTGACATATAACCCGATTCCTCTTAAAACAATAATAATATTTTTTAAAGGCTTTGTAAGTAGAAGATGGGTGAGGTGTGACCATAAGATAACTCCAGTGGCTACTGAAGGCTTCACTATCCCATTAGCTTAATATTAATATGAGGTAAGCACTTGAGACAAAATATTCACTAAATAAAGAGTTGGCAGAAGAAGAGTTTGGTTTCAAATGTCTGATTTTATTATACATTATCAAGCCTCCACATTATGCCGCATCATGGTGTTGTCCCATTTGGCATTGAAAGAATTGTTGATCAGTTGGGGGGGGTCTTCCTTATGCCCTGAGATGTTATAGTTATATGTATGTTTCTGGTGGGGTCACAAATGATTATGTTTTTTCTGGGCACGTTTGGAAAGCCCCATGAGTGATGTACCACAACAGACGGGCAATTCATTATCGATTACCCCTGGACTACACACATTGCTAATTCTAGTAAATTAACAAGTTAATGTTTTTTATGTAACGCGTAAAAATGTAAAGTATTTTAATATATCTGAATCGCTATCTAATAATATTAAGGTACTCAGAAGACTATTACATCCAGGCTGTTAATGAAGTTCAGAATTGTACGTGGCAAAAAAGACCCCAAGAATATACAAAATTCAGGTACAGTAATTTTTATATTTTCTTATTACCAGTACTTTTTTCACCAGCCTGCTGATTTCTAGTTAATATGTAAATATTTTTACATAATCTAATATATTTTCGTACATTTCCACATTAAGAAATGCATAATAGAATACATCATTGGCGATGGTCGGAGATGGAGCTCTCACAAATAATTGAATAGCAACCTTCCCAGAGATATAAAAATGGTGATACATTTTATCACAGTTAATAAATCTAGATATATATTTTTTTGGTAAAGATGAAAGAAAAAATCACCACTCCACACTGTATCGGCTTGTTTATATGTGTTTAAAGTAGGTCCCAGCTCAGCCGATCAAGGCACGGCAGCATATAAATGGAGAATAGGTGCACATAACGGAGACTTCCAAATCTCCCAAATAGTCTATAGAGATATAAGCCCAACAAATGGCACTCCGCGACGCAAGAGACTTTATCCAAAAGCAGAAGCTCAATGCTGGAGTCTGCAGCTTACACCGGATGTGAACAGATCGCGCCTGACGCGTTTCGCACTAAATCAGCGCTTACTCATAGGAAGTGCCTAAAAACCCGGGACAGAGGGAGAGCTCGGTGAGACAGCGGGATAGAGGGGCCAAATCTGGACTGTGGAAGACAAGAAATGTGCCGGAAGCTGCTAACATTTGAAGAGTTTTCACTTTTATTAGGAAGAACTTCTGTGCTTTTTATGTTCGCCGTGTTTTCTCTCGCTAGACAGAGTGTTCTCAGTAGGCAGCGCATCTCACCCACTGTTTACAGAATGAACTAGACGTGCAATTATTTCTCCTAATAAAACCCTACTTGGCTTTGTTCGCAGATTATATTTATCCTCGTGCTGTAACGCCGTTAATAACTTCATCGTGTCTCAAAACAATACCTCGCTGGGAAGCAACATCACGTATGAAGTGGAGACTAAGAAGAACATTTTAATTGCTGAGGAAGTTTACAGAATGCTTCCTACGGTAAGAATATTACCACTTCGTGTGATTCATTTTTGGGGATTATTTTTTGTCCCCATTTGGCTCTTTATAGTGACACGAGTAAGCGGTAGACAGATCTGGTCTGGTAGTAGACTAGATTAGGCCCCTGGTTTTCAGGTATTTCGTTGGTATAGGAACCTATAGCTGTTTGGTTAATATATAGCTTTTGCTCTGTGGTTCTCAGGGTTCTGGCACCTGGATTGATAAGCGGATATCTAACTTATCACTCTTGAATTTCAAACCATTTATATAACGTTTAATAAATGAATAGATCCTGCAACTAAGAATAGTGGATATGATGGAACTGCAACATTATCTGATTTCGTCAGCATCCCAGATGTAACTTTTTCCTATCAATGAATCGTAAACCTAGGAAATGATACAGATGTTAAACTGTGTTCCATCCCTATCACATTGTCTGTGCCTGAGAACTTGTAGGATATTATTTCGGTACCCAAGTGGTTGGTTACAAGGAGATTGCTGGAGCCACACTTAGGAAAATAGGAGATGGCCAAAATCTAACACAGGTCACTTTCTTATTTGTTCGGGCAGGGAAGTAGTATTTGGCAATGGCCCTCTTCACTCCGACTTCGCTCCCTCTTTACGCCCTCTTTACTCCCACTTTACTCCCACTCATGGGTATAGACTGCGACTATGTGCTCCCCCGATGTGTGAATACATTGTCTCCTGTTTTTTTTTTCACTTTGCTGAGAGGATGATAGATAAATGGAACAGGGTCTCAGCAGAAGTGGTTAAACATGCATGGGATAGGAATAAGGTATCAAACAGACTAGATTAGCCAAATGGTTCTTATCCTCAACTTCTGTGTTTCTCTCTGAGAGTATATATATATATATATTTGAATGGAGATTTTAAATTAATATTCTTCATTGCTCTATGTTCTCTTTCTCTCAAAAACTAAATCCAAAATGTACGGGTTTTCATATTTCATTGAAAAAAAGATTTT
>VKOC01000006.1:6205805-6228845 GCA_009364415.1 Spea multiplicata
AGGAGTGTGATTGTTGTTAGCAGTTTGATATATATATATCAAACTGCTAACAGCAATCACACTCCTATCAAGCCAAGGCAGCCAGTACATGCTGGGACCTGGGGATGATAGTAGTGGGATTACAGCCTCCCTATGCCATGCTACAACCCCCACCCCCTTACACATCCATGCTATTACACACAAACACACATTCACAAACATTTAAATACTCATTCATTCCATTAATCACACATACTTCACACATTAAACACACATACTTACCCAAAAACCCTCCCCCACCCCCTTACCTGAACTGCAGATCTCTCACTCGAAGACTTCTGCAGGGGACCGGCTGTACGAGCAACTTCTCTGGCCCCGCCCCCAGAGGAAGGAGGGGGGAGATAGAGTTCTGTGAGGAAGCTGCAAGCTCCTCCTGCTTCAACAAGAAAGACGCTGCTCGCGACCGGTAAGCAGCATGGCCCCAGCAGTCATTTTTTTGGGGGGGTCTGATTAGAAGACGACCCCGATTATAAGACGAGGGGTATTTTTCAGAGCATTTGCTCTGGAAAAAACATTGTCTTATAATCGAGCAAATACGGTAATACCACACTTAAATTATCGTATCTGCTTAATTATACAATTACCCGCCAAAGTTTAGAACTTAATGAAAAAAAAAAAAACTGCCTGATTATAAGATGACCCTTTTGGGGAAAAAAATCAAAACGACTGTGTTTGGCGCAAAGGCACACTTACACCCTGATACTCTCTTATACACACACTTATACCCTGCATATACTAATGATTACATGCGGGAAGTTGTAGGAGAAAGCGTCGGCTCCCACAAATAGCACAGTAAAAGAATAACAAAAAAAAACGGTTTTTTTCCACATTAATACTTAGCTGAAAGAAAAAAAAATGAATATTTTGTATATGCAATTAGAAACATCACACCAGTGAACTCATAAACCTTTGTTAGCTGACGCTGATACTTTTCAGAATTACATACCTTGAATAGCCTTTTGTGAGAAGCTCATCATGCGCCGGAGATCAGGTTGACTGATGACAGCCTGATTTCTCCTCTGTCAGCGGGAGTAAAGGATATATTCACGTAACTGGTCTCATCATCTCCAGGCTGAGAGT
The DNA here is from genome assembly GCA_009364415.1 of Spea multiplicata. NCBI lineage: Eukaryota > Metazoa > Chordata > Amphibia > Anura > Pelobatidae > Spea > Spea multiplicata. The sequence goes on from VKOC01000006.1 coordinate 6,206,925, forward strand.
TACCTACTAGAAAAATGGTAAATTATTTCAGTTTTATGATATTCATAAGATAAAATCTGGAAAAGTCACAATTACCATTTTTGTATTTTTTTAGCTTTCTTAATAAGCATGTTGGGATTCATAATCAAAGATTAGCAAGCATCGATCATCGGCAAACGTCACATGGGACAAGGGTGACATATAACCCGATTCCTCTTAAAACAATAATAATATTTTTTAAAGGCTTTGTAAGTAGAAGATGGGTGAGGTGTGACCATAAGATAACTCCAGTGGCTACTGAAGGCTTCACTATCCCATTAGCTTAATATTAATATGAGGTAAGCACTTGAGACAAAATATTCACTAAATAAAGAGTTGGCAGAAGAAGAGTTTGGTTTCAAATGTCTGATTTTATTATACATTATCAAGCCTCCACATTATGCCGCATCATGGTGTTGTCCCATTTGGCATTGAAAGAATTGTTGATCAGTTGGGGGGGGTCTTCCTTATGCCCTGAGATGTTATAGTTATATGTATGTTTCTGGTGGGGTCACAAATGATTATGTTTTTTCTGGGCACGTTTGGAAAGCCCCATGAGTGATGTACCACAACAGACGGGCAATTCATTATCGATTACCCCTGGACTACACACATTGCTAATTCTAGTAAATTAACAAGTTAATGTTTTTTATGTAACGCGTAAAAATGTAAAGTATTTTAATATATCTGAATCGCTATCTAATAATATTAAGGTACTCAGAAGACTATTACATCCAGGCTGTTAATGAAGTTCAGAATTGTACGTGGCAAAAAAGACCCCAAGAATATACAAAATTCAGGTACAGTAATTTTTATATTTTCTTATTACCAGTACTTTTTTCACCAGCCTGCTGATTTCTAGTTAATATGTAAATATTTTTACATAATCTAATATATTTTCGTACATTTCCACATTAAGAAATGCATAATAGAATACATCATTGGCGATGGTCGGAGATGGAGCTCTCACAAATAATTGAATAGCAACCTTCCCAGAGATATAAAAATGGTGATACATTTTATCACAGTTAATAAATCTAGATATATATTTTTTTGGTAAAGATGAAAGAAAAAATCACCACTCCACACTGTATCGGCTTGTTTATATGTGTTTAAAGTAGGTCCCAGCTCAGCCGATCAAGGCACGGCAGCATATAAATGGAGAATAGGTGCACATAACGGAGACTTCCAAATCTCCCAAATAGTCTATAGAGATATAAGCCCAACAAATGGCACTCCGCGACGCAAGAGACTTTATCCAAAAGCAGAAGCTCAATGCTGGAGTCTGCAGCTTACACCGGATGTGAACAGATCGCGCCTGACGCGTTTCGCACTAAATCAGCGCTTACTCATAGGAAGTGCCTAAAAACCCGGGACAGAGGGAGAGCTCGGTGAGACAGCGGGATAGAGGGGCCAAATCTGGACTGTGGAAGACAAGAAATGTGCCGGAAGCTGCTAACATTTGAAGAGTTTTCACTTTTATTAGGAAGAACTTCTGTGCTTTTTATGTTCGCCGTGTTTTCTCTCGCTAGACAGAGTGTTCTCAGTAGGCAGCGCATCTCACCCACTGTTTACAGAATGAACTAGACGTGCAATTATTTCTCCTAATAAAACCCTACTTGGCTTTGTTCGCAGATTATATTTATCCTCGTGCTGTAACGCCGTTAATAACTTCATCGTGTCTCAAAACAATACCTCGCTGGGAAGCAACATCACGTATGAAGTGGAGACTAAGAAGAACATTTTAATTGCTGAGGAAGTTTACAGAATGCTTCCTACGGTAAGAATATTACCACTTCGTGTGATTCATTTTTGGGGATTATTTTTTGTCCCCATTTGGCTCTTTATAGTGACACGAGTAAGCGGTAGACAGATCTGGTCTGGTAGTAGACTAGATTAGGCCCCTGGTTTTCAGGTATTTCGTTGGTATAGGAACCTATAGCTGTTTGGTTAATATATAGCTTTTGCTCTGTGGTTCTCAGGGTTCTGGCACCTGGATTGATAAGCGGATATCTAACTTATCACTCTTGAATTTCAAACCATTTATATAACGTTTAATAAATGAATAGATCCTGCAAGTAAGAATAGTGGATATGATGGAACTGCAACATTATCTGATTTCGTCAGCATCCCAGATGTAACTTTTTCCTATCAATGAATCGTAAACCTAGGAAATGATACAGATGTTAAACTGTGTTCCATCCCTATCACATTGTCTGTGCCTGAGAACTTGTAGGATATTATTTCGGTACCCAAGTGGTTGGTTACAAGGAGATTGCTGGAGCCACACTTAGGAAAATAGGAGATGGCCAAAATCTAACACAGGTCACTTTCTTATTTGTTCGGGCAGGGAAGTAGTATTTGGCAATGGCCCTCTTCACTCCGACTTCGCTCCCTCTTTACGCCCTCTTTACTCCCACTTTACTCCCACTCATGGGTATAGACTGCGACTATGTGCTCCCCCGATGTGTGAATACATTGTCTCCTGTTTTTTTTTTCACTTTGCTGAGAGGATGATAGATAAATGGAACAGGGTCTCAGCAGAAGTGGTTAAACATGCATGGGATAGGAATAAGGTATCAAACAGACTAGATTAGCCAAATGGTTCTTATCCTCAACTTCTGTGTTTCTCTCTGAGAGTATATATATATATATATTTGAATGGAGATTTTAAATTAATATTCTTCATTGCTCTATGTTCTCTTTCTCTCAAAAACTAAATCCAAAATGTACGGGTTTTCATATTTCATTGAAAAAAAGATTTTTAGAATGTCTAGAATGTCAAGTGGTATTAATTCAAGGAATATAAGTTTTTAACTTTTCTGAAAAGCTGCTCAAATTAGGGTTTTTTTATACACTCACATTATGTAGCTATGATTAATGTGCTTAAATATACTGAATGCTAGTAGGGAGAATCTAAACTGGATTCAATTGAATGGCACTGGGGACCCTCCAGCCCAAAGAACAGGTTTTACTTAGCATGCGAAAGCTTTATGCTCCTCATTAGCCAGATGTCACGGTGCCCAGACATGGAACTACTAAATATTTAACCTTGGAAGAGAACATAATGAAATTTTAAATTGAAGTAGAAAAGTTAAATTTATGTTGGTCCATATAAAGCAATATAAATTAACAGAGGTGGGAAGACGGAATGTTACTATATTACTTTATTCTTAATTCTGCATTGAAAGATTCATTCCTTATGAGCAAAAAAGAAAAATCTATTGCCATTTTAAAATCCCAAAACATATCTTTTTAGATTTTTTCTTTAAACAAATTAGATACATACACTTGTGAATGTAAGATTTTTTTTCTACAGAACTGGATAAAGTCGGCTTCATATTTAATAGATACGGGTGCGATCCTTAGTTATATCTTGTCAGTTTGAGAGAGAGATTGTTGGGTCTCTTGAAATGAAAAGTAGTCCTATAAAATCAGAAGCTTAGATGTCATTGAAGATACTGATGGGTAGACATGAAGAATTTTAGAGATAGGAGAAAATATGGGACGGAGCAGAAAGATTGTTTGAAGTGGGATTAAGGTGATGATAAAAAGCTGTGCTTTATTTCATGTAAGAAGATTCTGCTGCCTGTACTGTTCCAAGTCAGCATCATTATCTTTTTATAGATGAGCCAGTTGAGTATCCTCAGAAATAAAGCTCTCCTAAGAGCGGAGATGTAAGAGATGTGGGAATCAACATGAAAGTGAAATTGGTTAAGGGATTATCACGGGATCAGGTAACGCGCGGTGGATTCAGCGGGTGGATCTGATGGTGGGCTCGGTATTGAGTGGAGTGGGAGCAGATAACCCGACGAGATGCCAAGTAAGGGAAATTCTCCAAAGAATTCTCACTACGGATCTACTTCATATGAATTAAAATATTTCTCATTGAGGTAACGTAACAAGCAGCTCATATTTCCCATTCAAAATTACAGATTCCTCAAAATGGGGCGAATGCCAACCCCGGTACAAGATTTCAAGGTTGTTTCCGTCTATTCTCATCCATTTTTCATTATTTTTGTAGCATTGCATATTAAAACTCACTCATTCAAATATTCTACATTTTTTAATACATTTCAGCCAAAAAATATGCCCATTTGTAACAAAGTTCTTCTCAATCTGGGGCTATCTTGGCGACGAAAAGAACAGCCTGTTCTAACGATCGTGCCGTAATGGATTAATGTTCATGTATTTCTGTTTATTACAGTCACAACCCTTCGCCGGAATCCCGTTCAAGCAATGTGCGGTGGTTGGAAACGGAGGAATGCTCAAAAACAGTAGGTGCGGAGCTGAAATTGACCAGGCTGACTTTGTCTTCAGGTAATCTAAATTTACGGATAACTTGTGAGATGTCAAGTTCATGGGGCAGCCGGGGCAAGCTTTTCAGTGATCAGCGATGCAAACCAATTTTACCTTTTTACCATCTGTAAAGCAAATCATAGTTAAGCTCACTATTCCTTCTACAAATGAGAAATAAGTGGTACTTCAGCATGAAAGTAGTTCAGTACCTGCCAGCTTCATCTTGGCATCATATGATTATTTACAAAATCTGGTCATTTAGCAGATCCAGGTAGAAATCCAGGAGTGTGCACTCAAGTTTCCAGAGCACCCAAGTTCCCAGTGCAATCCCTTGCTATGGCACTGAAACCCGTAACCCGATATCTAGACAAGCAAGGGTCCCGATCTTAGCAACCGGGTAGGAGTTCTACATTGTGATTTTCCTGGAAATTATAGGCTGAGATATAGGAAAGGTAGAAGTTCTGTTAGTGGTTCATTCAGTGAGTTTTGAGAATTAGAATTAGAAATCCCATGCTCAGGGTATTAATACTTGAAGCGTCTTTGAGCATGTCAGGGAGAGTATTGGCTCTAACGTGTTGCAGGTGTGTTTCTTCTCTCTGATGAAAATAAATAAATATTTCCTTTAATTTTCCACATATCGTACATATTGTATCAAAAGCTTAAATAAAATGTTTTACGTGGACACATTTGTATTCTTTCCTTCACAAACTGTGTGAGAACAACCTATCGGTACTTTTGTATCACATGACAGCAAAAAAAAATTCTGAGCAAGTTGTAGTTTCTAATGCTGCATACAAGAGTATTAAATTCAGCAGAGCCGTTAACACCATTAAAAGAGCATCGCGTCCCCCGAGCCAAATATTAAATGCAGTTATGGCTTCTTCCAGCATAACAAACAAGTGATAGACTCTCCAGACTTATAATCCTAACCGTACCTCATAAAAATTGTATTAGGAAACTGAAGGCATGAGAACGGTTCTGCTACTGTTGAAAGATATAGTCTCTGTTTTCACCAAACACCTCTGCTGGTCTGATTCTCTAAGGATCAGTAACTACGGAATTCTGCGCTGTACCCAGTTTTATATATGATATACTAAACACATCCTACCCATTATGGGCAGACTATGTGGGTCGAATGGATCTTATTTGCCGTCAAATTCTATGTTTTAATGTGCTAATGTCATCCACCCCTCATTTTTACCCCGAAAACATCTCATAATTAGGTTTTCAGATAAAAAACATTGCCGGAAATGTCTTTGTATGATTTCTAACCTCTTATAAAACACACTCCATAGCAGTGTGATTACTGAGCCCGGAGGTTATCATCTTGTTACTAAAACCCAGAGGACCCTCTGATTTATACATTAATAGAATATGGGGTCCTACCGCAAAGATATTTATATTACTCTGTATAACAGATTTCTTCCTATACGTATTACAGATGCAATCTCCCGCCTGTCTGGGGTAATGCAACTACAGATGTTGGAAACAAGACAGATCTTGTAACGGTTAATCCAAGTATTATAGCACTGAAGTAAGTAATTCTATGTAAATTAGTGTAAAGGCTTACATAGGGTGCCATGTTTTATGTACTAATTTACCAATGTTTACCAAGTCGCTCTATAAAATAACTTTTTGGGAACATTTTATTATGGCTGTGACGTATTTACCTCCAACCAATTGGATTAATTAGTGTTTATTGATCGATTGCTACAGATATGGAAAACTCAACGAGATGAAAAGTGCTTTCCTAAAGGACCTTACCAAATACGGCCATTCATTTCTTTTGCTGCCGGCTTTTTCATACAGCAGCAACACCGCAATTTCCTTTGAGGTCCATCGTATATTAAAGAAATACCAGGCAAAACAGAGAGCTATATTTTTTCATCCCAACTATCTTAAGAGCCTTGCACAGTTCTGGAGAGGGAGAGGCGTGAGGGCGTACCGACTCTCCACCGGATTCATGATCACCAGTGCGGCAATAGAGTTATGCGAAGAGGTCAAATTGTACGGGTTCTGGCCCTTCTCCAAAAACTTGGACGGAAAACCGATTAGCCATCATTACTATGACAACCAGCTGCCAAAGCCTGGCTTTCATGCCATGCCCAAAGAATTTTATCAGGTCCTACAACTACATTACAAAGGGGTCCTCAAACTTCAGGTTGGTGAATGTGAAAAGAGATGAAAAACTTACTGAGACTCAACCACCGAAGGTTCTTCCAGGCCATGTCTGAAAGGATGGATTGACCTTTCAGTATGGAACTACACTTCCATTTCCTCACCATACCATACTGTCTACATAGCTGCGATGGAACAGAATTATATCAATGACATTTACAGCTGCTGAGAACACATTTTTGTGAAAAAAAGCGTTCTTTTAGGAAATGCACAGTCCCAGCGAGAGGATATATTTTGGGGTGGAATTCAGATCCTTGGGAGTATGGACAGCTATTAATCTCAAATTTTGTTATTATAAAGATGTTATATTACACTGTACTTTTAAGTGTGGCACACAGATTTGTTCGATTTCCAATCAGAAAGTGCACATGTGATTATAATTGTTGGTTTCTGTGTTGTCTTGGAGAAATTAAGTCTATTTATATTTATTTAAATATGTATATATAGAAAGACCCTCAGGAAATTTGAAGCTTAATTTTACAAATAAATAATGTTTACAATTGTATTATGTTAAACAGGGAATGGTTGTTAGAACTTTGATGATTAAAGCCTCGAGAAAAATTGTTCATTTTAATATATGGTTTTAAAAAAAAGTTCTATTCATGAAGAAAATAACAATATAACAATTAGCCAGTATTTACCAAAGAAATTAAATAATTATATCTAGGTTTACATCACACCGCCAAGCGTCTCGTATTCCTTGTGGGTGCTGATGACATAATAATTAACGAGCCCCTTCGCTATATACATTTCTGTAGGTCTGAGAATTGTAGGAGCTGTAGATTAGGTAATGCTGGGAAGCTACATGCTGGTAACATCGTATTTAGAAATATGGCCCACAATCACACTGTTAGAATTTAAACATTTTCTAATTTCCATGTTGGATTATTTACGGCAGGAGTAGGCCCAATGGGCATTTTATGGAGTGCAAATTGCTTAATCTTTTGCCAGTTTACCGTAGTAATTTATACAATATTTACTTACTTATTCACTGATGGTCAACATCAAACCACCTTATTCACGTGCAATGTATCTCGGCTTCCCTAAGGAGATGGGTACTGAATGATCTTTGATTAGTGTGGTTAAATATAATGAATATGGTTTGTTCTGAAATGGATAGCGCGGAGTTTCTTGGGGTTTTCTCTTTATGCAGATGAGACGGAAAGCTTTGTTTGAGCTACAGCTCTTTTTTTAGGATGGTTTAAAAAAGTACGCGGTAATATTCATTCAAACTACTAATGAGAAAGTTGTCTATAATGATTAGAGATAATTGAGCTGCTACCTTTTGAGTCCTGAGAAGGGCTTGGCTTATCAAACCGCCTGCAAGCCGAGCCAGACTTGCTGTAATTTTGCTAAATGATGTGTATACACCAATGACTTGTCTGTACAGACACTTTGTCCTATGCCTGGACACGCATGAAGACCAAAATCGTAACAAGGAGACATTTCAGCCAGCCGGGGCCTGGTTAGCATCTTTTGAAGCAAAACTCAGCTATGGTGATCAATTTAACCGGGAAGGTCTTCTGGGTGTATTATACTTCTGGATATATCATATATGGTATATACATTACCATGCCGTATGGAAAGAACTGCTTGTGGAAAAGCCACACAATTATCGACAATGTTCTTAAAATGGAATCATGATATTTTTTGTACCTTAATTTGTGTAATCCAAATATATGTGCCAAAAAATACATTTTTTAAGAAAAGTCTTCCTAGTCTTTTTTTTTCATGGGGACAAATGTTATCTTTAAAGGGACAGTTAATAAATGTTGGACACTACTGAAAGTACTACCGTCTCTATTGTTGGCTGTTGTAGGGTCATCTTTGTGTTCTCTACCAGTTGAAGGGGGTCAAAGCCTGTGTGCAGAAAGTTATTACATACTTCTTCTACTTCTTGGGTCATCACTTTAGTGACAAATGGAAAATTCTATCTCATGTGCAGACTTTTGGTAATTTGTGCATTTAAATTATCAGGTGTCATAAGCCAGACCAACAAAAAGGGCCATTTTCATTCTCTTTCTCTCTTCTGTATAAGCTGTTCAGAAACAGTCACATAATTGCTTGTATATCCACTTACTTAAACCTGGAACTCTCCGACGTGAAGCAGCTTTAGTAGTTATTATACCACGCTGCTCAGAACAGAAAACAGCTGAGAAACTGTGTGTATAATCTCAAATTCATCGAGGTATCAATAGGTGGCGCTTTTATTGAGTTAAAGGCCATTAGGAAATAGTAAATCTCTGCTGACTTGTCTCAGTGTGACATTAATATTAAGCAAATAGAACCTGTTTCTAATCAAGTCTAATGAGCATAAAATTAATTTTTACCATCATAGTTGTTGCTTCATTAAAACGTAAAGCTAGAGACAGATGTCCATGAAATAACATGGATCTTTCATCAGCAGTAATTGCCTTGTTTGTTGGAAGTCCAATGATATTTATATTCTTGTAATTTATTACAGTTTAACTTGTAGCCTGAATCACCAACCTGACATACAAGATGATACAAGAACTGATATTTGGAAGTTGTGTTGGGGCCACTGTTTTATTAATTCATAAAATATCTCAATAGGGATATTGCAAAAGAATAAAGGAATATTAAAAAAAAAGGTTTAATATTTTATGGTTGAGAGATGACTTCCAGGTTGGTAATTCAAATTGTCAAATAGATGATGTCATCTGTATTAAATACCTGTTCTGCAAATATCTGGCGAATTAAAATGAAATTGAAAGAGAAAAGCGAGATCCGTTTTAAAGTTGTTGATTCTTCATTTAGAATAATGTAATTTCACCTATAAAAGATGACCAGCAAAATGCAAACATTAATGTAAGGAAAATGAGTCAATGTAGATGTTTAAAAAACAAATGAAAAATGAACAGACCAGGGGTTGGAACATACAAAGGTGACAATGCTGATCTCAATGTGTATCTTAAAAAAAAGACAGATGGGGACATAGTCCATTATACAAGGTTCTCCAGGACTCGATGCCAGGAGACGTCAGCAGCAAGAAGGCTGATGTGTTTGGGTTAGTCATCCTTTTCTACGATTACTTCTCCATGGAGGACTTTTCTTCTCTGTCTCAGCATGTGAAAATACAGTTGGGGGAATACTGGAATAAGAAACATAAAGAAAATAATCATTCCATCCATGTTTTATGCCATCCTCCCTTGAATCCAATGGAATCCACCAGTTGGTCATGATTTATTATCAATAGGCAGTAAATTATGTGAAAACGGCTGTGAACAGGTCTTGTTGGGTGCAACTTGCTTCGGTAAGTTATCATTAGTCTGTACATTTTGCAGATACAGAAAGCTTTGAATAAATAATAGTATATTTCGATATGATTTTGGATTATTGGTCCATAGTAGTCTGCTTACAAAAACAGTAATTTTAATTCCCAATTTATGTTTACGCCTGGAGCCAAATCACCATGAACACACTCGGCAAGTGCTCAGATAACATCATTTTGTGGGGGTCTACAGAAGGGAAAAAGGCATGCACTTTAATTTGCCCGTTTCCTGTACCATACCCATTTTTGGAGACAAATAGTTAAGGATATCTCATCCCTTACTTGGGATACAAATGTTTAGCAAACCAAGTATCAAAAGAACAAATTTGCAGGTACTTACGTGGTATATAAGAGCACATGACAATGATAAGGAAGTAGTAGTAGTCGAAAGAAACATTGTACTTGTTCGGCAATCTCAGAGAATACATTCCAGACTTCCGCACGTACGGTAAAGCAGCATAAATTGTTAAGAGTTCACCAGCAACCCCAATAGGATACAAGACAATAAATAAATTATACCTGGAAAGAAAAAAATATTGTAAGTCTATTATTCGGTATTACTAATTAATCTATACCTTTAACCATTTTATTAAAAATAAGGAATTCTTATATTTAATGCTTTTTTCAAAATCTAAAATGAAATTTAAAATAAAAATAAAAAAATCTGATTAAAACCAAGTTTGGTAAAGTGCTGGTTATAAGAAACATATTAGTTTAAGGATGAATAAATGTAAGGAAACACGTGGAAATTGGCCTAAAGCCGATATGGTATTTAGCAACATCTTGAAATCTGTGTTTTATGCTAAAAATATGGAATGTAGGTCAAACTCTTCCCTTGGCTTTTGTTACCAAGGAAGTAGCAATACCAAAAAAGAAGCATGACAAATAAAAGCTTTCTGATACTGCAAGATCACCTTGTTACATCGGGGCAGGGATGCGACAATGGCTGGGGGGCCGGATTCCAACAATCAACTATCCATTGCCACCATAATACTAGGAGTATTTATTATTGACATTATTATTATTTTTATCAGTGTTATGGCCAAACAAAAGTCCAACCTATTATTCTGATGTAAGGATACGTCCAGCAGTGTTTGAATGCACTGTTGGCCCCTTTATTTTTGGCAACCGGCCCTACCCACCACAACACCCAACAGAGCCATGCATAGGAAAAAGTAAGCTTACATAAAAGGGGTGAAAGTGTTACTGTAAATATCAGAATGGGTTAATAACACATTGTATTAATAAAAAAAGATTCATTAAGAAAGGGGTTGGCAAATGCATTTGTAGTCACCGTAAGGGGATAAACATTACAACAACCAAGTGTTAATAGCAAAAAAAAAAAAAAGAAAACCCACCTGGCCCATTTTATGAAGTACGGTAAGTGATTGAGGAGATTGAATGTGTAGTAGGAATATCGCGTGATCTCTGTCACCGTCCACACGACTAGAAAAAGAACAACACTATGTTCACTCTGGATCTGTAAAATAAATGTAACCGATAGTATTATAAAAAATACAATTATAATAGGTCAACAACTGCATGTAAAAACATATTGTGATAGGCAATGACAATTTAATTATCTTTCTGTTTTTGCGAATAAAAAGAAGCAGCATTACTAGTTGCAAAAAAATGTAAAGTAAACCTGTCACCAGAAAAAAAATGAAACAATGTAAAGGAAAAAAATATATATTTTTATAACACAAGTGAAAACAAGCAATAATACCAGGAATCTGATACCTAAAAAACTATAAATTGAATCTGACATGGCTGGTTTCATTTTACAAAGTTCTATGAGTGCAATTTTCTTTTCAGTTCACATTTATTTTATACCCCAGTCTGTTGCTTAGTAGTCCATTTCAAACTATTCTGGAACCCCAAAGAAGAAATCAAGGGGTATGAAGGAGACCACTTGGCCTTAAGGAATTAGTTGCAGTCGAAACAGTATCAGAGTCTTAGGGTGGTAAGGAGTTACAAGTGATTTGGGTGTTATCACATATGTTTTTTGGATCCTAGGGTCCACGTTGCCAACTATATATATATATATATATATATATATATATATATACATATATATACACACACACACACACACAAACCCCTTCCCCAGTGTGCTTTAAAGAAACCGATATGTATTTACCTGTCCAGGGTACCCCTGCTGTAGGAGTTAATAGGGCAAATCAGATAAATGTGTCAACCCCCTAGACTATGCGTTGTTAAATGAATGGTAAGCACATCGCATATCCATTACACTTTTCAGCATGTTCATGCTTTTCGCGGTAACTGTAGAGATACATGGACCGCAGCCCAAGACCTCCAAGTATGAGCTCCACTTCTTCTTAAACAGCTCAGTCTGCAGATAATTCATGCACTGCCAGGAACTTCTCCAAGAAAAAATGTCATTTGGGCCAAAGTCTAGCCTTCTAAGCGACAGAAGAGCTGCATTGATCTTGGATGTTTGTTTAGAAATATATATATATATATATATGCATTAACAATGTTAAATTAATTGCATTAATGTGGATTGGAGCGGATATTTAAAACTAAACAGAGGCATAAGAACAAAAAAGGGACAGCATTTGTAAACCCACCTGTCTTATACTGTTGGTTATCAACCAAACCATGAAAACTCTTGAGCTGACTTGGACCCCTGTTACTAGCACCGATGTGCGCACTATTCCTTTATGAAGAAATAATATATAAGTACTTTCATAAGCAATATCATCAATCAATAAATGCAATGAAATCAGAACTTACCAAGTGCGCAGTGGACCAACTAAAAAAGAAACAGATGAACAAATATTATTTAGCATTTTACACTGTTATACATGCTATTTCTGTTTTTCGAACACAGGGCTTTTATAGGATTGATTCTTTTGGCTAATAAATTAAAAATAAACTAAATAAGCAAAGAAAAAAAAAAGATTGAATAATATATCTTATGTGTTTGAGCTGTCACCTAATGATCATAGACCTACTGGGATTTAGTTGATTCAAATGGTGTTTTCCCGAAGCACTTAAAGGTGCTGTTCCACTTAGACAAAACATAAATTAGACAATTGTAGATTTCTAATCTAATTATTTTCTCTGGAGGTTCAATAACATAAAAAAACACAGAAACTTTTCAGAAGGTTTTTCATTTTCATGACAATCAGGCAAAAAACATATAGGAACTCTTGATCTATTGTTAAGCAAATCCCATAAAGCTTAGCCAAGCCAATTTCTTTATTAACACATTGACTAAGCATCAAAGGAATTGTAGAGCTCCAAGCAAATGGTGTCTGCTTATGCATCATATATATTGTGTTGTGCAGAGCATGCGTAGACACGTTCACAGTAAGTAGTTAAAATGAGGATGCAGTCTAACTAATGTTTAGACGTTCTTAGGTTCCTCCTTTGTAATATTGCTACAGGATCTGCTGGTGCTCTAGAAACAAATGCAATGTTATGTCCACCCTCAGAATCTATAGCCTCTCGATGTATATAGCATGTACATACAGAGAAAAAATTTGTTTCATGAGCCCGCATCACTACAAAACCCTATATGATAATGAAATATTCTTAATAAGGGATAAACATAGAATTTAAAAGCAGAAAAGAACCATTCAGCCCATCAAATCTGCCCATTTTTCCTGATGAAGAAATGTAGATCTTAATCAGTCCTTGGTCTCATCTTAGATTGATGATAGCTTTATACATATACCATGCATGTTTAAATTCCCTCACTGTATCATCATCTACCACTTCTCATGGGAGGCTGTTCCATATCTCTACCACCTTCTCAGTAAAGTAAAGTAAAATTTCTTTATATTACATCTAAAATCATCCTAGTTGTTACCTAGATGTATGCATTTGATTCTTATGAGCTTTATTTTTAACACATGTGTGGCTTTGTGTAAATCTCAAATAATGAGGAGAGCCCCCAACGAAAGAAATGAATGACAATCTAGAGTTAATTAGAAGATGTTAGTTTTACTGGGTCATACAGGTTTATACAAGCTGTGATTAGCATTTTGGCAATGTTCCCAGAAAATGTGGTTAAGGTTCAAAGTGGGGACAGTGTTAAGCATTCAGGTGTCCAATAAATCTAACAGGTGCTGCTTATTAAGTCGCAAATACAACCCCCCAGGAAACAATGTTTGTTATTTTTTGGAAATCTAAAATTATCAGCAGCAGTGCAGACTAAAATTGGCTTGAGGCCAACAGAATACTTTTAGTTATTGCAAGGGAGTTTTATTTAATGCCAGGAAAAATTACTGAGAGGGTGGTGGATAAGTGGAGCAGCTTCCAAGCGGAAGTGGTAGATGTACTTAAGCACGCACGGCATATAGCTCCTAAATTAAAGACAAGCTCAAGCACTGTTTGAGTCTTTACAGCAGATAAAACAGGCAGACTAGATGGGCTCAGTGGGTCTTATCTGCTGTGAAATTAAGTTTTTTATGTCTATCTACAAAAAGGGACAAATTCCAGTTACATCTTATCACCAGGTAAGCACATATTTACCTAACTGGGCATTGGAGTTAAACATAAACTTTATGGACAAGGGAACAAATTTAATTAAAGTAATACATCTTAGGTAATTAATATGCAAATGACAATTAACAATTTCAGTGCCTGCAAGGAAAGCTGTGTGGGCACTGTATACACTAAAAAAAATATACAGAAAGGGAGTACAGAACCTAAGAAACCAGATTTCCAGGTTGTCGCTAGAATAATAATGACCAATAAATAAACAAAACATAGCAAGAATTCAGTGCATGCCCAGTAAATACTAAAATACTAGTAAAAACTATATGGCCATATATTGCTTAGCCCACCACTGTGTAAAAATACCCCAAGTTTGTCGTGTTCGATCTTATTTTTCATGGCTATATTGCTTACCAATGACTTGCATCAGTGGGACTGCATTGCATTTTAACCCAAATGAGAGTCTCAAGCAACTTAAAGCCTTCTCTGGACACCATTAATGAGGTACTTGTCTGTACACTACACGCTCTCTCCCTCTCTCTCGTGTCAGCTCTCCTGAAGCTTTACACTCTCTCACATACTGACTCACTCCCCCTTTCTTGCTCCAACTCCCATCTATCCTGTATTGTTTTTCTCTGTAGCTTTACACTCTCTCACACCTTGATTTACTCCCCTTTGCCTCTCTTGCTCCCATCTCTCCTGTCAGTATAATCTCTGCAGCTGCACAGAGAGATCAGAGGAGACCAAACAATGGCTGGAGAAGGTAAGTAGGTGAGTGACACAAGGCAGGGGGAGAGTGCATGGGGCACACAGAGCGGGAGAGACTGATGGAAACTAAGTTCATTGTCTGAGACAAAATCGAAATTAAACATTTGTATGACATGATTTTGGACAATTCTACTGCTACCTAAGTTAACATCTTTGAATTTGGTGTGCAAATCCTATCTTCTCCTCAAAGTGGACCCAGCATTAGTAGCTAATAAAAAAAAGTCAGAAGCAAGGAAAAGGGCAATTTACCTCAAGTAAAGCAAATGTCTGGAAAAATTTAAGTGTCTTCTGAATATTTCTGTACAAACCCTTGTGCGTTCCTCTCTGCATGTAAAATCGAGCCATGGCAATAGCAAGAACGAGCCACCTGAAAGATAAAATGACAAGAAAATTATTCAGTGTCATTTTAATTCATGAATAGAAAAATATTAACAGGTATTGCCACAAAGCACTTTTTCTGGACTTCAGGAATTTAGGACACTATAAATCAACTTGAAGTCTGGACAGAAGGTGGCCCTCGACATTGTGGGAAGTATACCTCAATCAAAAGCACACGGCATCCTGGAAAAAAGATTGGATATTAAAGTACCTTGTAAGTACTTTAACGTGCATTCTTTAAACTTACAAATTATTTACCTAAGAGAGAAGCTGTAGCTCCAGAGTTACAGCAAGATACATCCATCATTTCTTTTCTTTTTTTTATTACTATCATTTGTATCTGTTTTCCGTTGGATACATAGTAGTAGGGAACAGAAGGAAAGAGGGGGTTTGGGTACATCAGTATAAATACACATAATTACAATTATCATTAAATACCGTTTACAAGTAAACATTTTTATCCGTAGCTCTCAAATCCATTGAGTAACAATAAAATGCTATGTCTAGGTGGTAACCCTACATTTAGGTAAATGGGGGGGGGGTGGAAGCCACCAAGAGGATTATAACGAAATAGGAGGAGGACACCTGGCCTGTATCTGCCCCATTTCACTGTGGGCAAACTTCACTTTGGGATAGACAGATGGAAGCAATTAAGTATTATTGTGAATGCTCACGGCTTGTGAATTTCAACCAAGGTTCCCAAATGGCTAAAAATCCACAATGGCGATCGTGAGCATTATAAAAGGCCCTTTCTGAGCAGCAGACTCTGTTTAAGAGTTCTTGAATTTTGGGTGGAGTAGGACTTTTCAAGTTCTAGATATTACCGTTTTGACAGCCATGCACATGATGGCGGTCACTTCGCAGAAACAACCTGGACACAAAAGGGGAAAGACGTTTAGCAATGCTATTTCCAGCCATGTGGTCCATCAATTCCCTCCACCAATTTGCTGCTTGAATTCAATGGGAGCCCTTTCCACGCATATGCATGGGGGTCTCATTAGACTGCAGAGCCAATATACCACATGTCATGAGATGTGGTTGGCCAATAGCTAGGAGGTAGGGAGAGGGAGAAATGCAAATGGGGGGGTTTGCAGAATCCCTCCTATGAGCTTGCAATGGGGACCACAGAGAAATGTAAAGGGCTCGGCTATCATATACATTAAACGCATGTGATTTGTTTGCTAGTGATCTCTTGATACTAAAGGGACACTCCAACAATCACATACGTTTAATGTATATGATAGCCGAGCCCATTACATTTCTCTGTGGTCCCCATTGCAAGCTCAATCAAGTATAAGAATGCTCATTAAAAGAGATATTTCACAGATCACCAATTATTTGGTTTATATCACTAATATGTTCCATTTATGCTTGGTTTACGGTTATAGGTTTGTACGAATCCTCTACACACACCACAACCTTTTTATGCATATATTTTTATTTATTACTATTATTATTATTTTATTTCTCTATTTCTCTATTACTTGCTTATAGGGTGCCCAGTGGTCCTAATGTGTTAAACGCTGCCACTTTTGCTGGGAAGCTGTTCGACCATCTAACAATATGGGTTTTTTTAGCGTTTTCATTTATTTATTTATAGAATTTCCTTTTTTTTTGTATATATTGTTTTGCAAGTTAAACCAAGTTGAACGGCACACTGTAACAGTAGTTACTTTCCCAGCCAGTCGCATGCCTTCATCTGCCAAATATACTGTCTATGAAAAGTTGTAATGAAGCCTGTCAGACACATGATACTTGGCACCTGTTATTCAGCAAACTCAGCGCTCGATGAGCTTAACACATGATAATATTTAAAGTGTGCAAATTACACAAAATCATTGTTCTGTTCAGTAAATCATTTGCAGCTGTTAGGAGTAACTATTATTATATTTGCTTATAGCACATCTGTATATTATTGATTTATATGCAAAACATAGGCATGCGCCTAACTGATTTAAGTCATTGATATCTACCTCGTTGGCTCATATACAGGATATAACCGGATTACGAGATGTGATGGAAATTTGAATGGATTTGAACATAAAAAATGTCAGATCTATGTCGTTAGCCCAGTGGATTATATCTTATTCCTACGCCAGGATTTAACATCGCTGTATACGCTGTTACCCCTAACAACCAAAGCTTATATTACAGCATCACAGTGTAAGAAAATGTCATCATCATTATCTTATAGGTCTAGGAATGCAATGTAATGTTTAAATAAAACACTTGTTTAACGATAATGGTGATTAAAAAGAACATGTCATTGCAGGAAGTGTTTTGATGCGTCAATAATGTAGGGAAGCAGATTCTACTACACAGCCCCCCAAAATTTTGGCTGTTGCAGTTGAGGTTGGAAGCAGGGTTAGGGCTTAGCCAGAAAGGGGTCTTTAAAAAAAGTAACTTGTTTTGTCTTTACTTTTCTCAGCTTTTTCATTTTCTTTTGCACTGCTCATGGAGCAATATGGCTATAGATCCTCTGTGGGACTCTGCAGAGCCCAGGGATCTCTCTTGTAAATATGGGGTACCCCAATGATATCTTGGTGACTGAATCTGTTAAAATACCCTTTTTTAAAAAGATTACAGAGGAAGGGTCTCTGCCTGATGCTTCCCACAGGGTCACCTTTGCCACCAAAGGTATGGAATGCCAAACTTCTGTTCGGGCATTCAAACACTTCCAGTGTAACCAGCGCTTGTACCAAGTGTCATGACACTGAATGTGTCAGCTGGGGGGCAGCAATGCTAGGTCTTGCAGACAGAGGTCTTGGAGACCAGGCTGTAGTTAGATAACTATCTCCGCATGTTCATGGATGTGAACAGCGCCAATTTTAACTCATTTTGTATGCAAATTACAGGACCAGCCTTTTAGACATAGATAGTACATCACTTCAGCATTATCACCTTTGGAAGTAGTCCTAAGTAATCTTGCACAATAATGATAATTTTAATGTTTTTCTCTATTTTTTTTATTTACGCTAAATGATGGACTATGCACATATAAATCAAAAGAAAGCCCCACCTGCCCTTGATAGAAACAATATCTAATTTGTGTTGGTAAATCATGATTGAACAAATACATAGTCAACAAGTCATAAAAGCTAGTATCAGTGGATGGTGAAAAACAAGTAAAAAATGTGTCTTTTTAGCATTATGTTTTTCCTTAAATATTTTTAGGGGCCTTAAGACTGTAGAACTCTTCTGAACACAGGTTTTCACACAAGGGCACAGGGTTTACTTGAGCCTCTGTCAAACATATAGACAAGGGTGACATATGCTCAATGTCACTAACCACAAATAGCAAAGATGGAGTATTTTTGGAATGCATAAGGAAATAACAGAATTATTAAAAATACACCATAAAATATTGTTGTTGTAAATTGTTTAATTATTGACTAGCCTTCTCTCACTGGCTGGGTTGTTGAAATTTTTCTTAAAAAATGTATTTGATGCCAACACCCTTCCTAAATTTCATTGCAGCAAATATAGTATTCTTTCGGGAATCAATTGCCTCCTGTGCTTACCACGATGCCAAAATAAATGGTATCAATATTGATAAAATCTAAATACCAGTATTAAAAACACAAAAGTATTTTTTAAATTTAATGTTATGGTTTTACCCTTGGTTCTGGGAACGCTTATTCATATTTCCACATTCTCATGTGCCGCCTACCAGCGAAATGCCTTCTCTGGCCTGAGATGCCTTGACTTCACCTTCAAAGACCTCACACTCAAAATAATCCTTGGCTGGTGTATCTGCCCTCTTCACTGCACTCAGGCTACTATGTAAAAAGAGATACACAATCAAAATGTAGTGACGTTTATGGGGCAGAAGATCATTTACTAAAGTGGAAGAGGTTTTCCCAACATCTGCATTTTGCATAGGAAAATAAATATATAAAATAAGTCGGATAAAATACATTAATCTCTTACAAACACATAAAAAATAAAAATGTTGCCGTATGCTTGAATATACAGATGCTGGTAGATGATGACAGCATAAATGTAACCTGACCAGAGTAGGTTGTAACGCCTACCCCTTCCTTCCTTTAATAATGTTGCCCCTTTTTATAGATGGGAATTAGTAGAAGGAATTTTATAGCGTTCAGGAAGGCATTCTAGATCGTAAGCTCATTTGAGCAGGGTTGTTATGTCCGGTCTACCCATTGTACAGCATTCCGGAATATGATCGTGCTATATAAGTCAATAAAAAATTATTTCATACACATGCGGTTTAAAGTGATTCTGTCCCAATACTTGCATGAAATAGATTTAAATAAATAGAAATATCCAGGGTTTGATGAGATTGCCTTTGGTATCATAAAGCAATTTCTTTCCCCATTTGGGCATGAGTGGCTTTGGCTAGAGAAAGAGTATGGGACAGCTGTCTACATCTGGGTCAATCCTAAGTAATTTCTTGGACTACTATATTGTTTTCCAAACCTGTAAAACTATGTAACGTTATTTGTACAATGACATTCTGAATGTTTTGGCAATAACTTTTATATTTTATGTCACAGAGGTAGGACCTTGCCAGAAAATGAGAAGAAGATCAGTTTAGTAGTTGGAGAAAGGAGACTTTCCACTAAATGGTGGATTGAGATAAATGCTAATACAGCTCAATCCTAGATCACGGCATATATTGCTCTTTCATAGACACAACACAGTCAGGATGGACGGATGTAGAGATTGTGACAGCCCATGGGTTGGAGTCTGGGGCTGTGTTCTCTCATGGGTAGAGGTAGTGGTGGATGTGAAAGCATGGTGCCGCCCGCACACGGTGGTACGAGCCACAAAAACATTTATTTAGTATGGTCTATAGGAAGAAGGGAAGTTGCTCATTCCACTATCCAGGTCAAGATAAATCAACATGAGTATTCCTTTCAAGACGATGGGGCTATACAAAAGTTTAGTATGCTCTTATGGGGGCTATAAATCAATCCATGTCATTGTATGTTATCTTGCTTCCTCTCCAATGCAGGTATATGCGATGCTTCTGAGTAACCCACACATATTTGTCTGCATGTAACCTGTCCCTGGTTATATTAAATACTGTCTTACATTCTGGACGCACAGGACCATGGCTAATATTCACATTATTCCCTTTGTTACATTATCCCTACTATTGTCTTCTGTTTTCTATAATTAAGCCTGACTCATGAGAGAGCATCTTAGCGTCAACAAAGGGATGAGCTTCAAAATTCTAAGTATGAAATATTAAGGGAAGGGGATCTGCAATTATTAAAAAAAGAAAATTACAAAAAAATGGGGTTGACTACCTTCTTAAGATTATTAGTACATGTTCTAGCGCTGTGATTCTTTCATATGGGTGTCTGTGTCTCACTAGTTCACGTGTTATCTTTATACACCCTTGTCAGTTGTGCAGGGATTCAAAAACATTCTAATGTCATTGTCATGTGCGGACCAGACTGAAGAAATACTAATGCACTAGGTAATATTTATCATGGAAATATATATTTAAAATGGGACCTTGATTTCTATATCTACATGTTTTAATTGTGCCGAATATCCACTTTTATACAGAACCGCAGTTGGTATTTTGTGGACACATTATTATACTAATGATTCTCTTCCTCCATGAGCCTAAAAATGTCCCAAGTACTTTGCAGGATATGTTTCATGTTCAGGTACTGGGGCATCTGAATATTAATTGAATGACATAATATCAGCAATTCACTTATTTTCTCAAAATATGTGTATTTAAGAGATGGACAATTGGCACCACAGGTATCGGAGACTACAGCACCACTTCCCGACAACTGACCAAGTATCTTAGAAGATGTAGTTTACATTATCTGGAGCACCAAAGATAGATCTCCCATCCTTAGACGATACGATGGTTATCTACAGAGCATCATGGCGGGTGACAGAAAAATCATTGATGGCTATGGGACACAATGTCCTCCTCAAAGCGTGTCGACCCCCGTTGGTAGGCCCCCGAAAGCCTTAAATGTCACTCATGCTATAAAGGTGTTGTACCTTCTTCATTCTGCCTATATGTAAATAGGCTTAAATGGTGTGCAAGCTTCATGTGATGGTAATATTTTCATTCTCACGCTAGAATTTCTGTATGCCACCCAAATGCATACTAAGCCAGCGTCTTGGTAATGATGACTATGAGTCAACCAAAAAATGTGGAAGGGGGTCATAATACTCATAATATTATATATGTATTCAAAAGGAGTAAAACTGACCTTTCCCCCATTATTGTTATAAAATAACACCAGCCAATGCCCAATGGAGAACAAAGTGAAAATATCAATGTTGAATTGATTATAAAACACTTCAAACTTTCTATCACAAAATTCATAGCCTCCGATATTTTTTAGTATCATAAAATCAAAACTGCAATTATTTTTCACCACATGAAAGTAATTTTATATTTTCGTACCAGGTTATAAATTAGATTAAAGGGGCTGTTCCACCAAAACATAAATTGTACTCTTTCTATTTCTGGAAAAAATTGAAAACTTTCCATTTCTATGGCAACAACCTATCTGTAC
>VKOC01000006.1:6235403-6249254 GCA_009364415.1 Spea multiplicata
GACCACCTTCGGCTATGCTGGTTGATTTATTATATTAATTTTGTATGTACCCTATTATAATACATACCCATGCATGATGTACACGCAGTACAATATATTAAATACCATTATGTCTTTGAAATGTCAATATTTCAATATCTTTCCTCAAATAATCATCATTTAGAGCTTAGTCATGCTGAAAGGAGAAAAATAATCAATAATGTTGTAGAGGCATCAGTGATGCAATTGCTTGAATATGCATGCTGTGAAGTCAAAATATGTAGATTGTCCCACTGAATTAGCAAGTACCATTTGTGGACGCCTTCTTCATACGTTAATCAAAGTGAAGATGAGTGCTGCAGTGATCCAAACTGTGCAAGCCACAGTGCAGCCGAGTCCCCAATCTTCTTCTTCTGGAGCATGCACTCCCCAGAAGCATATGCATCCCCTTCCTTCCCACCCAGGCAGAAGCCATGGGTGGGCTGGATCTTCTAGGATCTCCCCGAGAGGAGATCCATTGAAGTCTTCATGTCCTCCTGTACATGAAGAACTTCTTAGGGGGATTGTGGCCAGAAGGCACACACCGCTCCCCCACCAATACTGGACTGAGTCTTCGGGGGCTCAGCTTCACTATGGTTTCAGGCAACCCAGTGGTGCTTAACTCACTACCAAAACCTGAAATCAATCATGCTCTGACTCTGAAAAAACTAAAAAGTCTTGGTGCCAAATAAAGTGCCAGTGAAAGTATCATATGGCCCCAGCCAATGGTTGGTAAGTGGGTATGAAAAAAAAGTGCATCACGAGGGGAACCGAGGTGAATACAACGTGCTTACCAACCTGTGCAAAGTGAGAGAAAAAAGTATGCATGCTGTGAAGTCAAAATATGTACATTTTCCCACTGAGTTAGCAAGTTTGTACTCTTAAGATTTCTAAATGGTTGTCTTCACAATTCATCAGGCTTACAGAGACACCTGCTGGTGAGGATGATGCATTACCACGTTGATACAAAAAATTAAGGGGGTAGTAGAAGCATTATTATCTCATCTACAGACACCAGACAAGCCAAAAGGCTTGTTTTTCCCTTAGAAATCTCATGGTGCTGCCACAATCACATGCATTCTGGGCAATAGTGATGCCCGGATCATGAACGAATAGTTCTTTTGATCCGATTCTTTTCAGTGATCCGGATGAATCGGTTCAGTAGACTGAACAATTCATTTGTAGCGGTTCAGTCTGTGAATCATGCAGTTGTAACCTGATCCTAGAGCTGTGAGTCATCTGCAGAGCACTCAGACACAGACTCTGGGGTCAGGTTTCAGCTCATTAATTCACAAAGGAACGATGACTCATAGAGTCAGAGAGTCATTCAAAGATTTGAATCATTCAATGATTCGAATCTTACAAATTTACATAGAAAAATACAGTAATAATCTTCACTGCCCCCAGAATTTAGACTCCCCTTAGTTTGCCAGTAGACAGATCACAACTCACAGACAGGTTTGTGTTCCATAGGTGCTGTTCTGTGCCCTGCGGCATCAGAAGCCCAGAATATGATTCTGGGTTCCCACAAGGGGAAAAACGTGAACGTGACCTCGCAGTGGATCAAAAAAAACCCGTGAAGCCCCAAAAAAATTAGGCACAAATGTAAAACATTGTGATTGTATAAATTAAAATACAAAAGGGCAGGCCACTTCTAGTCTAGCCAGGTTCAAAAATAGTGAATTCTTACTCCTAGGCCAAAAGTACTAGGAGAAGAAAAGAAAGTGCAAGATGACCACCAGTAAAACATGCACTCACCATGTGCAGCAGCATGCAATACTGCACATGGTGACTCTGGCAGCTTAACAACAAATGTTTCCCTTTGGGCACCAAACTTGATCTCAGCCAAAAAGCCAAAACAACCATTTTGTTTTTTGTTTTTTTTTGTTGTTTTTTTTTAAGCCCGAGGTGCGTGCTCCTGGGTGCCGCAACTGTGCACAAGGCAGCAGAAGCCAGACTACGATACCGAGTTCCCTCACGGAGAACTCGGACAAATTCCAACTTATTTGCATGTGCCTACCCAGAAACCCTTGTGGTTGTGCCAGCACCATAAGACTTCTGAGGGAAAAAACAAGCTGTCTGGTGTCTGTAGATGAGTGTTTAATAATAACTTCTACTACCCCCTTAATTTTAAGTGGAAGGGTTTTCCATCACCTTTATTCACCTCAAGAATTAAGCTAATATCACAATCTCGTGCTGATGAGTCCTATTAGGGATGAACCTGCTGCCCACAAGAGGGGCTACTGCACCCCTTATCCAAGTTTTGGCTAAAGGCTGTCTTGTACAGCGGGCAATTACGTTCAAGGGATCCACATATAAAGTGGATATAGTTTGAGTCTATCTGTTACAATTCAAGTTTATTTTTAATAAGTTGTTCATTGTGTCTGGATAGTTTCCCCCCCACAAGCCTTAACATTTTTTTAGTATGTGTAGCTTAGTAAATGGTGGAGTTTAACAACTACTTAGTCACTGTTTTTGGGACTAAGATTGTATTTGCATAATTGAAAAAATAAGTCAGAACTAGTTAAAATCATTTTATATTTATTCAATATGAAATAACTCATTTTTTACTACAGTTACATATATGCACCATTTACTAAGCTACACATACAGAAAAAATGTTAAGGCATGTGGGGGGGAAGCATCTGGACATAATGAACAGCTTGTTAAAAATAAACTTGAATTGTAACTAATAGACTAAAACTAAACCCAAATGGGATGCAGTATTTGGACATCACCAGATGGTGGCAGCACTTTCTTTTTTATTTTAGCGGTCATGTTCTATTGCATGTGATTGATTGTCCTTTGTTATTATTAGCAGCAGCTGTATTTTGGGATGTTTTTCCTGAAAGATTGTGTATTACTGTTCTAAGCTCTGAAATGAATCATAAACAAATCTATGTTGTGATGTTATATGCAAACAAAAGTTTAAGAACAATTTTATTGCTCAGTCATTTAATAGCCTGGCCTACGGTGTGTTCCTGCTTGGTAGTATCTTAAGATTTGCAGAAAAAAATTTCAATTGACATTTTAGTCTGATTATAATCAGAAGAACAGATATCCAATATATGTACATTTAACCCCTTAAGGACCGGGCTCATTTTTCGTTTTCTACCCTGTGGGACCGTGGCTGTTTTGACACTTTTGTGGTGCTTGTGTTCAGGTGTAACTTTCTCCTCACCCATTTAGTGTACCCACATAAGTTATATATTGTTTTTTTCAGGACAAGATGGGCTTTCTTCAGATACCATTATTTTGATCGTATCATCTTATTTACTATAAAATAAATAAAAAAAACATGGTGAAAAATTGAAAAAAAACACATTTTATGACTTTTATTTGAAAAATCTTTTACTCACCTAAAAAAGCAAGTAAAAAAACTAGCTAAATAGATTCTACTACTTGTCCTGAGTTGAGAGATACCCAATGTTTTTATGTTTTTTTGCTGTTTTTTGTACGTTATAGGGCAATAAGTACAAGCAGCGTTTTATGATTTCCAAATCTTTTTTAACAAATCTGGTCATTCTGCCTCCATCTCCTCTTTGGAACATCTTTGAAGCCGGTTAACTCAATTTAACCCATTCAAACCATATATTTTTGAAAACTAGACACCCCAGGGTATTCCAAATGCTGTTATTTTAACCCTTTCCATGCACCAATTATACAACTACACTTTGTCAAACTTTGTAATAGTAATTTTTTCCACACAAATTGTACTTTAGTTATAGATATACAGGTCCTGGTATATGTCACTGTCAAACAGCACCCCAATGTGTGTTCAGGAACATCTCCCGAGTGCAGTGATACCCGACATGCATGGGTTTGTCGGGTTGTTTCAGATTTAAAATGCCACATTTGGGAAGTGCGCTTTTTTTCTCCATTTTGGTCAGTCTGTACCTATGCCCTATCTAGGCCACTCCAATTTACCCCATCAGCCATTTTTTTTTATATTAGACACCCCTTGGGTATTTGAAGTGCTTTTATTTTAACTCTTTGTTGAGATTTTTGAGAAATTTTAGCACTTGCTCAAAATAATAAACTTTATTTTTTATATTTGTTTTATTTTTTTAATACTTTTTTTATATATTTTTTACACATTTTGCTGGTACTGGATGGTTCATCTAGTGACATCACTGCATAATTATTTTTAAATGTTAGCACATTTTTTTTTATTTTTTTTTCCATTTTTTATTATTTTTTTTGAATATTTTACTAATCACATAGTGATTAGAAAGCTGGGCTCCATTGACTTGCATGGTTGAATGCAGTACCTGTATTCAACCAGCAAGTGGAGCCAGTTCTCTAGAGGGTCTGGAGACCATCTAGCGAACTTTTAAAACTTGTTTCCTTTACAGTGCGGCGGCCAGCTTTATTGATGGCGAAGATCACCGGCAGCTGCGGCTGTGACCGCTCTCCGGAGCGGTCACAGCCCACCTAAAGGTAAGTGTTTGGTGTCGCTGGATGCCTCCTGATCGAGGCATTCCAGCGACACCATTTAAGTTTAGGAGGCGATCGTTGATCGCCTCCTAAACGCTTTTAAAACGGGCGTCCGCCGCCATACAATGTATGGCGGCTGTTGACGCCCCGGGGAGGGGCCAGACATAGCCCCCGATGCCGATCTCGGCCTTGCTGAATGCCTCGACATCGAGGCATTGCAGCAAGGCCGTTTAAGCGAAGAAAGTGATCGTTGATCACTTTCTAAGCTTATTTAACTTTTTGACGGTTCAGGACCGTCAAAGGTCATTTAGTGACCTTCTTGTCATGACGGTCCAGAACCGGCAAAGGTCACGAAGGGGTTAAGCTTTTTCAAGTCTTGGGATTTGGTTAATATCCCACTAGGCACACATGACCAATGAGGTCACGTCTGGACTTATCTTTACACTTAGGGTGAGCCCAGACACGGACCTCCTTGTTCATTTGTGCCTAGAGGGATACCAACCGAACCCTGGGATTGATGGTTAAACAGAACAGAAGAAATTTGCCTTGTATTTTGCTTCTGGACTGCCATTTTGGGCATGATCAGATTGATATGTTGATTGAGATTTTTGCCCTTGAATGGCACACATGAGCTGAAACTTGAGCTACTCCCAAGAGGGGACGCACCAAAGGGCAAGCTATTAAGCTGCTACATCTTCTCAGTAGAGTTGTTCTCAAACCTGTTTGCGTGTTTCTTTTTCATGCTAAGGAATCTCTTGAGGTCCATCTGAAGGGTAAAGGTGAATCTAGACATGGACCTTCTTGTTTATCCGTGCCTAGAGGGATACCAGCCGTACCTCACTGATGAGCAAACCTGGGAACTTGTGGGCTCCAGCAAGCCAGTGGGTGGTCCCGCGGATGTCATAACCTTTACAGCTGACATCATGGCAAACATCCTAATTTAAAGGAGGAATGGGCGTGGGATGTTGCGGGAGTCACTCCTAGAGGATTTGGGTTTTCACCTGGAGAACTGGAGGAGTGGCTCAAGAGGGCAACATCTGTGGTCTTCGATTCCCTTGCGCAGAGTTTCAGTTTTATATTTCCCTTTTGGATACATCCAGACTGATACATTTATGAAGATTTTTTTCTATGCATTAGCACAAACAAACTAAAATGTGAGAAAAAAGTTAAGCAGGGATGTGTTATAAGTAGACTTTTAAGTGGCTGTCTGTTCTCGAACCCTTTTTTATGTTTATTTTTCACCCATGCAACTAAAAAATAATACTGTTCACTATTTAAAAACAATAAAGTTAACATATACATTATCCAATAAATTATATTTTTACTATTTTGAATCTCCTAAAATGCTATAGATTGTACCTTCTGAACATGAGAAAACCGACATTTTAAATAATTGGTCACCCTTACACTTGCAGGTGGGTCTGGATGGATTGTAGCAGATCCATGGGGGATCCATTATGAATGAGCATCATTACAGGGAACTCAATATAAAATACCAGCAACTATCAACAGAATTTGATAAGAACCATTAGGCCCATCTAGTCTGCCTGTTTACTTCTCCTGTAAAGACTCCTAATAGGTACTTAGTCTTGTCTTACTGTATGGTCTGCAGTATCCAATGGAGCAGATAGACTTGAGAAGAAAAAATGCACTTTTCATTTTTCTGGATTTGAATTATGCCCTCATTATAATATCACGATGGAATCTGATTTAAATAATTTAAATAAAATGTAATAATAATGTAAAAGAATTAACCGCCATCAGTGAATTATCAGTCTGCTCCACTGCTATATGATAGTTTTGTCTCATTGTTACCATGTGTATGGTAATGGCTACCGTTATTTCTGTGTCTGTATAATCTCTGACTTTTTGACACCAAGGTAATTCTTCTCCTAAATTGATAGTACATGTGTGTTCTCTGTTGTGGTGTTGCAATGATAGTGATCATATCTGAGATAAATGGTTCAATTCTATCTCAGCTGTTCTGTCTCTAACAAGTACCATGAATATTAAGGGTTATCACCCTAGGTATCCTGCTCTTGATATATATAGTAACTATGTACGTGTCTATATCCTTGGAAAAACCCATACAAACAACAAACAAATAAAAGTTAATATTAAAACACTTTGGTAACGAAATGCCGGGTTAAAAATGTGAATTTTTTTAGTGGCAAAAAAAAAGAAACGAAGCTCCAATTTCCTGTTACATTACGTTTATCAGTGGACAGCATATGTTACATACCATGGTAAAGATAGCCAACGCTGTGATGGCAAGTCGCCCAGTTCTATAATTTTTACATATTTAATAAACATGCACAGCTTTTTATATATATATCCACACATTGAATGCGTTATATTTTCCATATATGTTTAATGATAGTTGAAATTTACATTTGTGATGATCATCCTTTCTCCACTTTTTTTTGACTCTACTGCCTTTGTTCAGTTTCCAAAACATAGGAAGATGATATTTTCATCATAGTCTGGTATTATATGTACTTGGTTGCTGAGAATCATCTGCATCACTGGACTCCTGGATTGTAACCTACACAATGCTACTGCCCTGACCACACTCTGCCTGCCCTGACCTTTGCTGATATGTACACTCCACCTTTGCTGACCTCTGCAATGACCTTCTATATTTGCACCTGCAACAAGATCATGGAATATATATATTGAAACCTTTCAAAGCAATATTTTGCATCATTAACAAAAACGTACTTAAACGGACACTCCAGCCATTGTATACGGTTTAATGCACATGATAGCTGAGTGGTCCCTTTAAATTAACATGATGTAAATTTTACAAATGCATGGGGGGGGGTGTTCATCAGAATCCCACCATGTCTACATAGGCCTTGTTCGTACCATAACAGTTCAACATAAAATCTATAAACGAAGGAACAAAGGTCCTTCCCACCCCCTCAAAGCTCCTGTAAAACTCACACTTAATCTCTCTGACCAACTTTCTTGATTAAACTCCTTATTTACGATATGAACTGTATGTTGAAGACACTCAGATCTACCTTTCTTCTTTCTGCTTCTTGCCTTCCCTCTTTCACGGTGCCTCTAAATGCCTCACCTGTTCTTAACCGGATGGCTGCACGATCCCCAAAACTCAGTCCCGTTAAAACAGATTGTTTAATATTCCTTCTCTTCAGTGCTAATATTCCTTTAATCATTTCCTTCCACATCAACGGTGCACCCATTATCCCTAACCCACACATTAGCTGCCTCCATACCTGGGAACTCTCCGGGTTTCGCCAAGATGTTTCTGGGAGAAGCACTGCTTCAACACTCAAATGCTCCGGGTCTCGGGAGCGGGGTCCTGACACCCCCAACTCCCCGCCCATTTCCCCTTTAAATGGGGGTGTTTCCCGTGATGTCAGCAGGAACACCCACTGGCGGAAATGCCCCCAATGTCAGAGGGAACACCTGTGACTTCAGTGGGCAGTCCTGGCTGCATCCCTCAAGGATAGCCTCCAGGGAGCCGGAGCCCACAAGTTCCCAAGTATGGTTGTCTTGGTGTGAACATGAATTTTGTTTCTATAAGTCAAAATAGTTTTGTGAAGCACCACTTGTTATGCCCCGTATACCTATTGTACATCACAAAATGATGGCACTATATAAATTATAATTCAGGTAAAAATTGCTGGGGTCATCCCTTCATAATAAATAATGAAATTGTTGACCAATGTTTGAGCAACTCACCTTCAACTCATAATTTGTAAATATATTTTTTTAAAATATTAGTTTCATATTATTAAATCCTTAAGACAATATAATATAGTTTTCTTTTTTTTCGTAATGTATGGCTTTCAAATTTTCTTTCCTCGCTTCCCATGGGAAAAAAAAGAAAAAATACGTGTACCTAGCTTGAGATACAAGAAAATTCCTGCACTAGATTTTTTTTTTTGACTAATTAAATTTGCCTTCAGCAAAGCACATAGATTGATGTAGAACTGTTCACAATTAAACCATTCATAATTACTGACCGCAAGGAATGATACCCTCATACACTGCAGATGCCATGAAACCTTATGAAAATATATTACCTTTCTCTTTTTTGCCTTTAAAATAAATTTTGTCCAGAAAAATATATCCTATACATGTCGCCCTATTTAACCATGAATGCATTTTAAAGAAAAATATATGGATCCTAAAAATGGAATTTCTGTTTGCTAACACAGCGAGTGATTATAATCAAGAGTTCAGGGCTAACAATTGCGTAATACTCAAGTTATAAATGTTCTAGGAAACAAGCCTTTATCCAACGACCACCCAAATGTCATTAAAACATCTGGAAAATGTTTATGGTATATATTCAAGGCATGAACTGGATGAGTATCTATTTAACTGGAACATGTCAGCCACGGACAGTATTAGTAAACTTTACAGCCCGAGACTGTGTCCAACATCCTAGTGTTCAAAATGTGTGCTTTACAGGCATTATAGTAGTGATTGTGGTCCTAAGTAAAGCATTTAACCTGAGTATTTGTAGCCTTGTGGTACGGAGTATTAAGATTTTAGAATAACCCAATTTAACCCCTATAGAGTCAGTTACGTGGGACATCCATAGGTTTCAGAGGTCAGCTACGTATATCTCCAATCTAGCAGCCCTCAGAGCTCCGCAGTAAGCCAGGCCCATGCTTGCCATCTGGCACACTGAGCTGGATAGTGGCTAACAGGGCTGCATTCTAACACATACTGCCTCTCAGGTTCTGCAATGTATGGTCGCCAGCTGGATACACTTGGGCTCATGCTGTATAAATACATAAGATGCAGCCATGCGTATCCAGCCAGCAGCCAGAAGTCTTTCCACATGGAACCCCACAAATCTATAAACTCTTTTCCTCTATAAATGAAAACATAAAATAAGAACACAAAATACTCCCATCAACACTTGGCCAAAAGGATAATGTGAATGGGAGCTTTAACCAGATTATGTAATTTAACCCCTTCTACTGTTACCTATGTGGGCTGCATATGCAATCTACATGTAAGTGAAATAGCTTTTTGTGTTTTTACCATCACATCATGTAATAGGATGTGCAGCTTGGCTTTAACTCGGTATCTGTGAATAGCGTAACCTCCCCTAAATATATAGGTAACTGTAGGTAAAGTATGAGTTGTTTACAAGATTGTCTCCTAAATATAACAAAATTCTAAAAAATGGCTAAACCTAACAGGAGGTGAATGTGTCCCAATCTCCAGCGCTCAAAGGATCACTTTTCATTTATTAATGATTGCTGTTACCTTTTTAGTCCCTCCTTTTTGTGCTATTTTACATTGATGTCTGTCTAAACACTAATGGTTGTTGTGGGTACAACTTTAATACTTCTATTCTAAATAACTTTGATGTTTTCTCTTCTACCAAAAGCCTAAGTGATTTATTTATGGGCTCTTTATGCTGTTTGATAACCTGACCAGAACACCTCTGAATAGCTTTTTTATCGGTTGGGACTGGACCAGCTGATTTGGTTGTTTTGTTGTGTCCAGTGATGGTCTTGGAAACCATTTTTCTTGCTGTTTGGGACCCTGTACAAGACTGCAGAGGTGA
This sequence comes from Spea multiplicata, assembly GCA_009364415.1. Classification (NCBI taxonomy): domain Eukaryota; kingdom Metazoa; phylum Chordata; class Amphibia; order Anura; family Pelobatidae; genus Spea; species Spea multiplicata. The sequence continues at coordinate 6,245,419 of VKOC01000006.1, forward strand.
ATCTCCATTAGTGTAACATATATTGTGTTATTACTATAGTACATATGGAGTTTTTTGTTTTTTATTTCCTTACTGACGCATTGGACAGCTCCCAGGCAGTGTAGGATCTGGCTGCAGGATCATCAACAATTGAGGTGCAGGCGCTTCAAGAAAGCAGAAACCAATGGCTACTAGAGCCAGAAACTCAAATTATTATTACCGGTACTTATTGATTCATATAGCGTCATATTCCTCAGCACTGTATAACAAATAGTGCATCACATGACAATTTGGACTTACAGATACAAAATGTAAGGAGGATCCTACTCAATTAAGCTTACAAACTAAAATTTGTAGCCATTGCTACCTCCTGGTGTTCTAAAGTTATTAGTGGTCTTCACACTGTGGCAGTTGGTGGCTGTTATGGGACTGCATTATTAGGCAATGAAAGTATGGTGGATTTCTCGAGTTATTATTATTATTAGTTCTGGGCCCATTTCAGTAGATAAATCATGTTTACTTTGATTTCAGGTTTCAATTCAAAATTGGATTAGCGAACACAACTTGCCATTGGAACACAGGAATGATGGGAGCGATAAAGGGCCTCTGTACATCTTTGAAGATATTCCATTAAAAATTATATATTTCCAACTACAATAGTCATTTCCAACATTAATAATGTCTGCGCTGTATTCCATTAATGTAATCAGGCTTCCTATCTTTATAAGTAAATGACACCGTTCCATTTAAGAGTACTTTGTTTCATTCAATGCCGAAGTATTACTGCAAAGATAAAAAGCAAGTTTCCTGGTTTCACTTTGATTCACTATTTCACTGAGAAAGTGAGAAATAATGGATGCAGAAAACACATGACTTTTTTTCTAAAGATTTATTGAAGCTCAGACAGGTTCTCTGCATGATGCCTGGAAATAAAACGCTTTCCACTGGAATTTAAGAATTTTTAAAAACAGTATCGCGGCACAAGATATTGCTATGATAACGTTTGTAAACTAAACTGTAGTAAAATCACTGTCTGTCCTTCAAAAGGGACTTCACGCTGCGAAAACCAATACAATAATTCTCCTATAGCTGATGTCTATCTTGGGCTCTTGAATTATCTGCGAAAGGCACTTGAAAGCTGGTTTTCTTGGAAGTTTAAACACAAGAGACAGGATTACTGAGCTGGTAAAGGTTCTAGGCTCCAAAAGGCACAAAATGCAGTTTTCACTCTAGGTCATCGTGATGCTGGGAAGTTTCATTAATGACCTGTTCAAAAAAAATAGCACAATTAACAGAGTAGATAATATAGTCGCATACATTTGGGGTCAGTATTCTTGCACATATAAACTAATGTTCATGTTTTTTGCTTATCTGATATAAACTAATGTATCATGTTTATTTGCTTATCTGATGTGAAAATCGTCCATGCTCTTCTAGGGAGCTGTGAACTAATAAGGATTGTCTCTCTTTGACACGTAAGTTCTGAAGAACACCTAGAACCCGTGAAGCCCCTCTGTCACTTTACACAGCTTTGTACAGCTCACTGTTTAAAAACATATTTTTGGTTAACCCTAAGTAAGTGGATTTTAGACCAACCTGTCCATCTCTGGTCTCGACAGTCTTGATCAGAAGTGTTCTTTTGGAATGGGAGTCCACAATTGGGTGGGAGTCCAGATTGGTTTCTAGACGTAAACAAGGGTTAGAGCAACTGTACCTCAAGGCTCAAACTAATATGAAGTTATTATAATAAAAAAACCATGTATATTTACCTCTCATGCTCATGGTGGAAAAGGAATGAACAGGGATGCTAATTCTGAAAAAAACAAAACATTGTTCCGTGAGACAGATATAAAATATAAAAAACTGAAATAAGTTAACTTTAAAAAAATAGCATAGTTGAATAACTGACTAGTTTATAAACCAATAAAAGGTTAGGGAAATTTCCTCTGGTAGTAAATTAGCACTATTCAAAGAGATTACATGAATAGTGTGACATCTTTTATATTAAAATATTTTATATTAAATATCTGCCTTAAATTATTTTCATTATATCATTTATTTTAGCCTTTTTTTTCCACATTATGAGTCTGAAACTCAATTGTCAATTGAAACTACACTCGATTGAACAAAGGATGCATCATCGAAGTCTTTGATCTCATGAGGATAAAGCAGTAAGCATTCTAAACATGTGCATTTAAATCACCTGCTCTCTTCTCCTTCCAGCAGTTTCCGGTAGGTAGCGATCTCAATATCTAGAGCCATCTTTACATTGAGCAGATCCTGGTACTCGCGTAGGTGGCGAGCCATTTCCTCCTTCATGTTCTGGATCTCATCTTGCAGGCGGTTGATAGTGTCCTGATAGTTAGCAGCTTCCAAAGCAAAGTTATCTTCCATCTCACGCATCTGGCGCTCGTAGGATTCATTCTGTAAGAGTGATGACAATACCAATTAAAGATGACCACATACATATAATATATTACATATGTGTGCGTGTATATCGGCTATACTACATTTCTAAAATGTAATCCAGTCTTTTAATTACGGACTGCTTGTATAGTGCAGACCCTCCATAGTGCAGACCCTCCATAGTGCATTATAATGTCGGTAAGTTACTTTGTGCATTCTAATTAGGACAATAGTCTTTTATAATAAAAAAGCTCTCTAAGATCAATACGATTCATAAGAGGTCTTACAATTAAAACACAGGTGATTTCAGACCCCGTGTTTTTTGGTAACCAGTGGCTTCTGTATCAGTTTTTAGAAGGAAATGTTTATTTTACTCACTGATCCTTTCATTGCATCCACTTCGCAGGTGAGGGACTGGATCTGTCTACGGTAATCGGCGGTCTCCTGCTTAGCCTGACGCAAGGCATCATTGTTGCGATTTGCAGCTTCAGAAAGGTCAGCAAACTGTAAAAAATAGAGATTGAGGACATTTAGAAATCTTTGCCATATCTTTTCAAAATTATGCTTAATAGATCATAAAAAGAACTGCGGCCCAGCCTTGTGTCCTCATTATGTACCTTGGACTTGTACCATTCTTCGGCATCCTGGAGATTTTTAGCAGCAACGTTTTCGTACTGCTGACGGACATCGCGCAGGGCAGCAGTAAGGTCAGGTTTGGCAACATCCATGTCAATTTGGACATGAGAATCCTGAATCTGGAGTTGAAGCTCACGGATTTCCTAGAAATATTTCAAGAATTAACAAGGAATTCTTTTTTCCAGCATAAATCATGGGTATTTAGTTAAATGTCGTTTTTAAAAATGATGCTACAATTGGGAAGTCCACTTTTTACATTTAAGATATATTGCGCATTTACCTCATCATGCAGTTTCTTTAAGAATACGATCTCTTCCTGCAGGGATTCAACTTTACGTTCCAGATCAATGCGTGCTAAGGAAGCGTTGTCCACATCCTGATTGAAAAAAAATCAACAAATGCTGTCATTAGTATTCATAATTAGAACTGTGGATAAGTATATTGCCTGGGCAATGGATAGATATATAAATATAATTGGGATTTATCACAAAATAAATCTTTTTAGTTTTCTTGTTTTTTTTTTTAGCTGATCACCTATAGGGAAATTGCCACCATTACAGCTTCTAGTATAATTAAATACTTCTACAAAAACTATCGACAACCTGCCCTTAAAGATGATGAATGATGACTTAATGGGAAAGAATGACCGTTCAAATCCTGAGAAGTTAAGACGGCTGCTCGTAGGAAGGGGTTCTAATATGTATATACATTGTTATTGTATAAAAGCCTTTAGGATGACTGAACTGCAACACGTAAAAAAAGTGCTGAAATTAACAGTTATATTCTCTACAAATACCAAGTTGTTTGTAATTTTG
>VKOC01000006.1:6249354-6354302 GCA_009364415.1 Spea multiplicata
CCCCCTCAAAGCTCCTGTAAAACTCACACTTAATCTCTCTGACCAACTTTCTTGATTAAACTCCTTATTTGATAGTTCAATGGATTCCACTCTTGACACTCTCCAGAAAGCACTCTAACTGAAGTGACCAACAGTTGGTCTACTTGGCACTATTCTAGTTGTCATGCCTCTCTGATTGCACTTCTTATACTTTTTTATTGCAATTGTCAAACCCCATGGCTCGTTGTAGGACTGTAGGATTCTGTTCTCACTTTACACTGCCTCCTTTGACAAGTAATCCATTGCTTTACAATATTAACCGTATGTTGAAGACACTCAGATCTACCTTTCTTCTTTCTGCTTCTTGACTTCCCTCTTTCACGGTGCCTCTAAATGCCTCACCTGTTCTTAACCGGATGGCTGCATGATCGCCAAAACTCAGTCCCGTTAAAACAGATAGTTTAATATTCCTTCTCTTCAGTGCTAATATTCCTTTAATCATTTCCTTCCACATCAACGGTGCACCCCTTATCCCTAACCCACACATTAGCTGCCTCCATACCTGGGAACTCTCCGGGTTTCGCCAAGATAATTCTGGGAGAAGCACCGCTTCAACACTCAAATTTCCCCTTTAAATGGGGGTGTTTCCCGTGATGTCAGCAGGAACACCCACTGGCGGAAATGCCCCCAATGTCAGAGGGAACACCTGTGACTTCAGTGGGCAGTCCTGGCTGCATCCCTCAAGGATAGCCTCCAGGGAGCCGGAGCCCACAAGTTCCCAAGTATGGTTGTCTTGGTGTGAACATGAATTTTGTTTCTATAAGTCAAAATAGTTTTGTGAAGCACCACTTGTTATGCCCCGTATACCTATTGTACATCACAAAATGATGGCACTATATAAATTATAATTCAGGTAAAAATTGCTGGGGTCATCCCTTCATAATAAATAATGAAATTGTTGACCAATGTTTGAGCAACTCACCTTCAACTCATAATTTGTAAATATATTTTTTTAAAATATTAGTTTCATATTATTAAATCCTTAAGACAATATAATATAGTTTTCTTTTTTTTCGTAATGTATGGCTTTCAAATTTTCTTTCCTCGCTTCCCATGGGAAAAAAAAGAAAAAATACGTGTACCTAGCTTGAGATACAAGAAAATTCCTGCACTAGATTTTTTTTTTTGACTAATTAAATTTGCCTTCAGCAAAGCACATAGATTGATGTAGAACTGTTCACAATTAAACCATTCATAATTACTGACCGCAAGGAATGATACCCTCATACACTGCAGATGCCATGAAACCTTATGAAAATATATTACCTTTCTCTTTTTTGCCTTTAAAATAAATTTTGTCCAGAAAAATATATCCTATACATGTCGCCCTATTTAACCATGAATGCATTTTAAAGAAAAATATATGGATCCTAAAAATGGAATTTCTGTTTGCTAACACAGCGAGTGATTATAATCAAGAGTTCAGGGCTAACAATTGCGTAATACTCAAGTTATAAATGTTCTAGGAAACAAGCCTTTATCCAACGACCACCCAAATGTCATTAAAACATCTGGAAAATGTTTATGGTATATATTCAAGGCATGAACTGGATGAGTATCTATTTAACTGGAACATGTCAGCCACGGACAGTATTAGTAAACTTTACAGCCCGAGACTGTGTCCAACATCCTAGTGTTCAAAATGTGTGCTTTACAGGCATTATAGTAGTGATTGTGGTCCTAAGTAAAGCATTTAACCTGAGTATTTGTAGCCTTGTGGTACGGAGTATTAAGATTTTAGAATAACCCAATTTAACCCCTATAGAGTCAGTTACGTGGGACATCCATAGGTTTCAGAGGTCAGCTACGTATATCTCCAATCTAGCAGCCCTCAGAGCTCCGCAGTAAGCCAGGCCCATGCTTGCCATCTGGCACACTGAGCTGGATAGTGGCTAACAGGGCTGCATTCTAACACATACTGCCTCTCAGGTTCTGCAATGTATGGTCGCCAGCTGGATACACTTGGGCTCATGCTGTATAAATACATAAGATGCAGCCATGCGTATCCAGCCAGCAGCCAGAAGTCTTTCCACATGGAACCCCACAAATCTATAAACTCTTTTCCTCTATAAATGAAAACATAAAATAAGAACACAAAATACTCCCATCAACACTTGGCCAAAAGGATAATGTGAATGGGAGCTTTAACCAGATTATGTAATTTAACCCCTTCTACTGTTACCTATGTGGGCTGCATATGCAATCTACATGTAAGTGAAATAGCTTAACAGGAGGTGAATGTGTCCCAATCTCCAGCGCTCAAAGGATCACTTTTCATTTATTAATGATTGCTGTTACCTTTTTAGTCCCTCCTTTTTGTGCTATTTTACATTGATGTCTGTCTAAACACTAATGGTTGTTGTGGGTACAACTTTAATACTTCTATTCTAAATAACTTTGATGTTTTCTCTTCTACCAAAAGCCTAAGTGATTTATTTATGGGCTCTTTATGCTGTTTGATAACCTGACCAGAACACCTCTGAATAGCTTTTTTATCGGTTGGGACTGGACCAGCTGATTTGGTTGTTTTGTTGTGTCCAGTGATGGTCTTGGAAACCATTTTTCTTGCTGTTTGGGACCCTGTACAAGACTGCAGAGGTGAATCTCCATTAGTGTAACATATATTGTGTTATTACTATAGTACATATGGAGTTTTTTGTTTTTTATTTCCTTACTGACGCATTGGACAGCTCCCAGGCAGTGTAGGATCTGGCTGCAGGATCATCAACAATTGAGGTGCAGGCGCTTCAAGAAAGCAGAAACCAATGGCTACTAGAGCCAGAAACTCAAATTATTATTACCGGTACTTATTGATTCATATAGCGTCATATTCCTCAGCACTGTATAACAAATAGTGCATCACATGACAATTTGGACTTACAGATACAAAATGTAAGGAGGATCCTACTCAATTAAGCTTACAAACTAAAATTTGTAGCCATTGCTACCTCCTGGTGTTCTAAAGTTATTAGTGGTCTTCACACTGTGGCAGTTGGTGGCTGTTATGGGACTGCATTATTAGGCAATGAAAGTATGGTGGATTTCTCGAGTTATTATTATTATTAGTTCTGGGCCCATTTCAGTAGATAAATCATGTTTACTTTGATTTCAGGTTTCAATTCAAAATTGGATTAGCGAACACAACTTGCCATTGGAACACAGGAATGATGGGAGCGATAAAGGGCCTCTGTACATCTTTGAAGATATTCCATTAAAAATTATATATTTCCAACTACAATAGTCATTTCCAACATTAATAATGTCTGCGCTGTATTCCATTAATGTAATCAGGCTTCCTATCTTTATAAGTAAATGACACCGTTCCATTTAAGAGTACTTTGTTTCATTCAATGCCGAAGTATTACTGCAAAGATAAAAAGCAAGTTTCCTGGTTTCACTTTGATTCACTATTTCACTGAGAAAGTGAGAAATAATGGATGCAGAAAACACATGACTTTTTTTCTAAAGATTTATTGAAGCTCAGACAGGTTCTCTGCATGATGCCTGGAAATAAAACGCTTTCCACTGGAATTTAAGAATTTTTAAAAACAGTATCGCGGCACAAGATATTGCTATGATAACGTTTGTAAACTAAACTGTAGTAAAATCACTGTCTGTCCTTCAAAAGGGACTTCACGCTGCGAAAACCAATACAATAATTCTCCTATAGCTGATGTCTATCTTGGGCTCTTGAATTATCTGCGAAAGGCACTTGAAAGCTGGTTTTCTTGGAAGTTTAAACACAAGAGACAGGATTACTGAGCTGGTAAAGGTTCTAGGCTCCAAAAGGCACAAAATGCAGTTTTCACTCTAGGTCATCGTGATGCTGGGAAGTTTCATTAATGACCTGTTCAAAAAAAATAGCACAATTAACAGAGTAGATAATATAGTCGCATACATTTGGGGTCAGTATTCTTGCACATATAAACTAATGTTCATGTTTTTTGCTTATCTGATATAAACTAATGTATCATGTTTATTTGCTTATCTGATGTGAAAATCGTCCATGCTCTTCTAGGGAGCTGTGAACTAATAAGGATTGTCTCTCTTTGACACGTAAGTTCTGAAGAACACCTAGAACCCGTGAAGCCCCTCTGTCACTTTACACAGCTTTGTACAGCTCACTGTTTAAAAACATATTTTTGGTTAACCCTAAGTAAGTGGATTTTAGACCAACCTGTCCATCTCTGGTCTCGACAGTCTTGATCAGAAGTGTTCTTTTGGAATGGGAGTCCACAATTGGGTGGGAGTCCAGATTGGTTTCTAGACGTAAACAAGGGTTAGAGCAACTGTACCTCAAGGCTCAAACTAATATGAAGTTATTATAATAAAAAAACCATGTATATTTACCTCTCATGCTCATGGTGGAAAAGGAATGAACAGGGATGCTAATTCTGAAAAAAACAAAACATTGTTCCGTGAGACAGATATAAAATATAAAAAACTGAAATAAGTTAACTTTAAAAAAATAGCATAGTTGAATAACTGACTAGTTTATAAACCAATAAAAGGTTAGGGAAATTTCCTCTGGTAGTAAATTAGCACTATTCAAAGAGATTACATGAATAGTGTGACATCTTTTATATTAAAATATTTTATATTAAATATCTGCCTTAAATTATTTTCATTATATCATTTATTTTAGCCTTTTTTTTCCACATTATGAGTCTGAAACTCAATTGTCAATTGAAACTACACTCGATTGAACAAAGGATGCATCATCGAAGTCTTTGATCTCATGAGGATAAAGCAGTAAGCATTCTAAACATGTGCATTTAAATCACCTGCTCTCTTCTCCTTCCAGCAGTTTCCGGTAGGTAGCGATCTCAATATCTAGAGCCATCTTTACATTGAGCAGATCCTGGTACTCGCGTAGGTGGCGAGCCATTTCCTCCTTCATGTTCTGGATCTCATCTTGCAGGCGGTTGATAGTGTCCTGATAGTTAGCAGCTTCCAAAGCAAAGTTATCTTCCATCTCACGCATCTGGCGCTCGTAGGATTCATTCTGTAAGAGTGATGACAATACCAATTAAAGATGACCACATACATATAATATATTACATATGTGTGCGTGTATATCGGCTATACTACATTTCTAAAATGTAATCCAGTCTTTTAATTACGGACTGCTTGTATAGTGCAGACCCTCCATAGTGCAGACCCTCCATAGTGCATTATAATGTCGGTAAGTTACTTTGTGCATTCTAATTAGGACAATAGTCTTTTATAATAAAAAAGCTCTCTAAGATCAATACGATTCATAAGAGGTCTTACAATTAAAACACAGGTGATTTCAGACCCCGTGTTTTTTGGTAACCAGTGGCTTCTGTATCAGTTTTTAGAAGGAAATGTTTATTTTACTCACTGATCCTTTCATTGCATCCACTTCGCAGGTGAGGGACTGGATCTGTCTACGGTAATCGGCGGTCTCCTGCTTAGCCTGACGCAAGGCATCATTGTTGCGATTTGCAGCTTCAGAAAGGTCAGCAAACTGTAAAAAATAGAGATTGAGGACATTTAGAAATCTTTGCCATATCTTTTCAAAATGATGCTTAATAGATCATAAAAAGAACTGCGGCCCAGCCTTGTGTCCTCATTATGTACCTTGGACTTGTACCATTCTTCGGCATCCTGGAGATTTTTAGCAGCAACGTTTTCATACTGCTGACGGACATCGCGCAGGGCAGCAGTAAGGTCAGGTTTGGCAACATCCATGTCAATTTGGACATGAGAATCCTGAATCTGGAGTTGAAGCTCACGGATTTCCTAGAAATATTTCAAGAATTAACAAGGAATTCTTTTTTCCAGCATAAATCATGGGTATTTAGTTAAATGTCGTTTTTAAAAATGATGCTACAATTGGGAAGTCCACTTTTTACATTTAAGATATATTGCGCATTTACCTCATCATGCAGTTTCTTTAAGAATACGATCTCTTCCTGCAGGGATTCAACTTTACGTTCCAGATCAATGCGTGCTAAGGAAGCGTTGTCCACATCCTGATTGAAAAAAAATCAACAAATGCTGTCATTAGTATTCATAATTAGAACTGTGGATAAGTATATTGCCTGGGCAATGGATAGATATATAAATATAATTGGGATTTATCACAAAATAAATCTTTTTAGTTTTCTTGTTTTTTTTTTTAGCTGATCACCTATAGGGAAATTGCCACCATTACAGCTTCTAGTATAATTAAATACTTCTACAAAAACTATCGACAACCTGCCCTTAAAGATGATGAATGATGACTTAATGGGAAAGAATGACCGTTCAAATCCTGAGAAGTTAAGACGGCTGCTCGTAGGAAGGGGTTCTAATATGTATATACATTGTTATTGTATAAAAGCCTTTAGGATGACTGAACTGCAACACGTAAAAAAAGTGCTGAAATTAACAGTTATATTCTCTACAAATACCAAGTTGTTTGTAATTTTGTGAAATGTATTGTTTTGTTGAATAAAAAAAAATAAGTGCACTTATTTTAAAAAAAAAAGAATGTATGCCTTTAAGAATGTCAACTGAATACAAAGGAAATGAAAGTATTCTGTCTTCTCACGCATTTGGACATTCTCATTGTTTTCTCCTGAATACATCATTCATTCACTTCTCTCTTATGTCCTGCTCCTTTACATATGAAAGCAATGGTTAAAGACCCTTGTGAACAGAGAACGGCTAAGAATATTACGTCTTTCATTAGTCCTTAAAGGAAGGTTTAAGGAACATGATGATGTAACCTTTTTATTTATTTTCATCCTGAAATTTTGACATTTGGTCATATAAATTATATTGATTTTCTTTATTACATTTATGTATCACAGGCTTATGTTCTTAAGGGGTTGAAAAGAATGCATCAATAATTACTAAATAGAGAAGTAGTTAAAACCACTTAATGTTTTTTTTTCTTAGACATTAGATAATATATAATGTGATGCGAGTCATCTGTCATTAGAAAAAGAAAATTACTATTTTTTTCAGATATAATAAAAAAATTAAATACTGAGCTCTGTTTGAACGGATGAGTAACAGATCTGTTGTAAGGGTGAGACCAGTTGCCATGTCGCTTATCTCTTGATTGCACAACTTTTCATGTTAATACATTTCGGTAAGTTAAGCGTCACCCATGCCAGATATACATATGCAATATACACATGGGTTCCTCCCTCCGCAGCAAAGCCTAGCAATCAACCAGGATATTACATTTCATTAAACTGTTCTATTTCACACATTTACAAAATAAATTAAATGTATACTTTTAAAAGAAAAAAAGTTGAGTGATTTTGCGTTCTATAATAAAGTGCATTTTCCAAACTGTGTGGCACATGGGTGATCAACGCACTTACAAAGCAAAGAAACGCCAATGATCGATCATAAAAATATGTTTAATTCTCTGTATCTGGGGATGAATAAAAGTTTCCCGACTTGAAATAAAATTCCATTTCTGCTCGTAACAATTACTTTTGGAGCACAAAGACGCCTATTATTTCTACCCACTGCACTTGTTCTAATTCCTGTTTCTGCATTCCAGAATGAAGCCGTGAGAAACCACTAATGCTGGGCAGCAAAGGAAACAGATGGACGCCTTTTTTTACATTACTGGAGCCCATTCTATTCGGAAGCACTTTTGTCCTCAGCTCTGGTGGGATTCTCATTTGAAAGGCAATGAGAAATGAAAGACTAGGGTTTTCACTTGGATCACACACAAAATGTTCCCCGTATCTTTTGTGATATGGACTTTTATAACATGATAAATATAATTATATGGGGGGCAGGGGGTTCCTGATTGTTTCCAAACTTTCTTAACCCCTTAAGGACAATCGGTGGTCCCTAAACCCTTTGAAAACAATGCATGTTGAGCCCGTACATGGACGGGCTTTGTCATTAAGGGGTTAAAATGAAATTAAGTTATTAGATGCATACATTTTTCCATCGTCAGTTTATTACGATGCGTATTTGAAGTTTAAATTTTAAGGTGCTGAATCTTCTTCTAAAAAGCAGCAATCGGATGTATATATGTGTAAATACAGGCATGGGGACTCTCAGAATTTTCGTCTACATGCACCACTTCCTGTTTGCCTATATAAGTAGATAAGATGGCCGCCTCTTTTGGCATTTATAGTATCTGTAGCCACTCCCAAAATTTCCATCCAGGAAAGTGATTCGTCTATATTAGGGCCAGAGGTAAGGCGACTAACAGAAGGATTGATGGACCTCAGTGTAAATTAAGGGTCACCAACAAGAGGTCCAACATGGTTTTGTACTATATGAGACACTGTCACGTGTGGTTGGACAAATATGAAACACACAACAGTACCTCCAGAATAATGTAAAGTAAGTTAAATAGGACATGTCTCAATTTGGTAACCCCTCCATTTCATGTATGTACCCTATTCTGGATGTGAATATGTCACCCGCTTATCTTGATGTTGAGTAGGATGTAGACACTATAGTGCTATTCTGTTAATCTTTTTGAGTTGTGTCCTGCTATCTGTTCTCTGTTGACTTACAAACACATATGAATTAATGTGATTAGGCTGTACCTAAATAAGGAAAATTATATTTTTAATGACCTTTTACACTTTTATTTGGCTCATTATAAGATGTAAAAACCCAGATGGAAAATAAAATTCAAGCCAAGGCCCAACAGCAAGATCCTGGAGAGAATTAAGAGATCATGCAAACCGCCCATAGATAATGTTAAATGAAAGTAAAGGGTTTCTTAGAACACAATTATACAATCTCTGTGTGACATGTGACGTGGATATAAAGATTGCCATCAGTCCTCCAGCTGTATTATTCTTTTAATGCATTCAGATTACCACCAGGGGGCTTTGAAAGCCAAAGTAAGGGATCTTTTGTGTGAGGGAGGAAAAGGGGGTGCTGGAGAGCATTTCATGAGTCTGTATTTCACAAACCTGTCTGAATGACTGCAAGTTGCTTTCCGCTTCTTCCTTCTGTATGATTTCATCTTGAAGCCTGAAATCAAGAACAATATGTTGCAAATAAATATACCTTCCCAATTGCCAGCTAACATCCCACCAGTAGCAAGGCAAAGTCTACCAGGCTGAAAGGTCTACAGAAGAGTTTAGATAATGTGTACACTGGTAATAGCCCAATATAAGTAAATGTCATGAACTATCACTGCACTCACTCTCACATACCTTAATATCTTTGTTATATAGTGTGTTCAGTTTAAAAGGATGAATTTAGAAGATGCATCAAATGCAGAGATACTATATAGTAGGAGATATGCTGAAAGTGTTTGCAATACAATTCTACACTGGCATGTATTCATTCAGTCATCTGTGAAAAGTTGGATCCTAGTTTTATCTCAGCCACTTCAAGTGTGATGGAAAACCTGGAGACAACCACCCCACACACAATTTATCCTGATTCAATGCATACAATAAATCTGAAAACCAAAAAGGTTTTTGAAGATTCTGCCCCAAGATGGAGGACATGAAAGTTTGAATGGACTGCCACACCCATCCAGAAATTGAGTCAGAAACCAGACACTCTGTCACAACCAAGATATTTGGCCAGTGCTGGGCTTTGTGCCTCGAACTATCCCTCCTCTGCTCATTTAGCCTCCCCACCTATTAATTATCTTGCATGGTTGGATTTTTTCATTCTTGCTGCTGGTCCAGCAGTATAAAGATGATAAGCCAGAACATTCACCCTAAAAAACATCAGCAGCCCTGCCATATTTTAATAATCCTTTGGCATTGATGTTTCCAGCTCTCTGCACAACAGGGAAAGTTTTCTCCTGATGTTCTCCCAGTTTCTTCTCCATCACTTTCATGGGGTCCAGATGTTAACCATTAACTACTTCCACTAACGCATGTTTCCAAAACTAGTATTCTATGTTTCATTTTTTAATACCAAGTATTGTCTCCCTACTAATACTCTTCTATTGTTTTTTGTTTGGTTAAAGATCACTTAGCATTCTTTCTGATGAGCAGCTGTAAATCTCTTATTTAAGACAGAGCCTCATCCCAAAGTACTTTGGAACCATCATCTGAAATTGAACGTTCCATGCAGATCAGATAAATAAACTAAGTTACCACAACTCTAAATATTATATTCTAATTAGCAGAACATGTATTATATTAGCTAAGCCACTCACATTGATAAAGAAAACAGTTATAACTACAATGCAGAAGCCTTACTTCTCTCTCAGTCGCTGAAGATCATCTTCGATGTTGTCTCTGTCTACCTCCACTCTGGCTTTCTCATTAGTGAGAAGGTCCACTTGTCTGCGAAGTTCCCTCATCTCTTCTTCATAGAGGTCTCCAACTCTGGAGGTTCCCTTCCCTTTCAGCTGATCCAGTTCAGCCAGGAGGATTTTGTTCTGCTGCTCAAGGAACCGAACTTTGTCAATGAAGTTGGCAAACCTGTCGTTGAGCTCTTGCATCTCAGCCTTCTCGTTGGTCCTGTTGGCTTTAAACTCAAGGTTGATGGCATCTGCCAGGGAGAAGTCAACGTTGTCATGCATTCTGGCCGGCGGCAGGCTGCTCCTCAGCCTCACGGAGGATGACTTGTAGATGGCCGGGGAGGCAGATGTTGAATATACCCTGGTGCTACTGAAACTGCTGCCTCCAGGGCGTACGGAGCTGCCCAGGGTGTACCTGGTGCTGGGGGTCACATAACGACTCGAAGACGAGCTTGATCTGGGGTTTCCTCCGAAGATTCTTTTGTACGAGGACTTGGTGGTGGCCATGTTGATGATGATGTGAGTTCAGGTTTTGTAAATCCTGCGATGTTGTATTACTCGCCTCGCGTAGTCTCCCCGAGCAGCGCTGAAGCAGAAGAGAGCTGGCACCAAGGGTGGTATTTATAGCAAAGATAACGGGACTCCAGCATGACCGATGCCACAGCCGACCAATAGGCTCTGCCCCTAGAGGACACTCGGCGCAGCCCTTAGCCAATAGAAATGCGCTGCAGCGGTTCTAAAACTTCTGCGAAGCATCTGACCAAGTGTTTTTCGAACTTCTTGGCTCTGGCGTCTGCTTCCCCCCCCAAAAAAAGTGCAGCCCCAGCCGGCAGCAGCTCTCAGCCCGCACGCCCCGAGCCTCCGGTGATACATTGTCTCCGGAGCCATAATTACTGACACAGAGCCTGCACATCATCAATGGAGAAATGTTACATTTTACATTCATATATTCCTTGTTACTTTGAAAACTTTAACCCTACAAGTTATTTTGTTTCTTATTCACATTTCCCCCCCTGTACTGCATGTATGTGTGTGTGTGTGTGTGTGTGTGGTGTGTATGTGTGTGTGTATGTGTGTGTGTGTGTGTCACTATCACCATGGTGATAGGCAAATACTAACATGGGATTTCCTCTTTCACAAAAGCCACAAGCATCATGCTGTACCCTGTGTTGGGGCACACACTTCTCTTTTACTATACACCACATGACCATACATACTGTCCTGTACTATACATTATATTGGGCTATACTTTCCATTTGTTCTATACACCCAGCTTGACTATACACTCTATGCGGGCGTTGTCCCATACATAGTCTAGGAGCAGGATAGATTCTACCACGTTGGCTTTCTGCATCTGCACAGATGTTGCAGTCTGGAGTCAGTAGATCACATTCTTATTCTGTATATGTACTTGGTATATATGAATATGCATGGATGTACGCTTTCATATTCTTGCTTCTGTAAACACACACATTTATTTACATATATTTATATATATATCTTGGAAACAAAGGACCATAGAGAGGTCTGAGAGTAGGACCACTCCCTCCTGCTTTTAGGATAGAGGGGGGTGCAGGGACCAGCACATTGTCTCTGAGACTGCTGCAAGTAAAAGTAAAACCCTCCACTGCAGCTTGTGCTCATCCAGCACACTTAAACTATGTCTGCTGCAGCTGCAGCAGGATGGGGTTTTTCTTTGGGGGGTTTTCTTTGCAAAACCACAGGCAGCAGGAAACTGGTAAATCAGATAGTGAATAACGCAATGAGAAAGGCATATATTAGGCAAATAGAACAGTTTCTTGTAATTTTATAAAGATATCTCTAACCCTTGGGGAGACTCCCTAGACCTAGAGAGTCATTATTAGTATTAGTATTATTATTATACGCGGAGCTTCTTACAATACATATTGTAAAGAGGTAAAGAGGGCCTTGCTTTTTGTGAGTGATGAGAGTGATTGTTCTTATATGGCAGCTGATGCTGCGAGTGAATGAGAGGCGGGGTCCCCTCCTTCATCTGAGGACACCCCCAAATTCTATGAGGCATTTCCTTCCTGACCGCAAGGCGGGGAATTCTTGGGAGCTTTTCCAAAAAACTTTACAGGAGGGAGAGAGAGAGCCGCAGCCCTCTAAAATCTGTGCAGATCCCACTTCCCCCTTACAATTAGCCATGGTCACAGTCTAGAAATTTCCATGACTAATACTGGGTAGGCAGTCCGGGCCAGTTCTTGGCTGGGGAGAGAACAAAAGATTTATATCTTGACACTGCAGGCAAAGACCTTCAATAATAAATGAATTCAGCCACAAAGAAAAGAATAAAGTGAGAAATAAAAAGCAATCACTGGTCACTACAGCTGGCACGGACATGGTTAAAACTAGAATTCAAAGGCTACTATTTGGATTAAGTGAATATCTGTATACTAGACATTACATATTATTATTTTCTGTTCTATATAGCGCCATCATATTCCATAGCGCTGTACAATGGGCAAACAGGACATAACAAGTTGTATATAATATAACAATTTGACTTACAGACACAACAGGTGAGGAGAGTGCTGGTCAAAGGAGCTTACAATCTAGAGGTATATATATATATATATATAAACTTTATATACATATGAAAGTTGGTTTGCACAAAAGATACTCTCTGGTTTGTTTTTTTGAGAAACTAAAGTTAATTTATTCAAACATACAATTACACCAAGGGAAATGTTGGCAACAGTTGTTTGTATGTTTCCATAAATGTACCGATACTCTTTATTTTCTCAAAAGATCGTAGCATGCCTGTGCAAACCTGATTATATATACACTTCCATGCTGAAGAACGCTTGGTTACATACAGCAGATGCAGGGAGACGACGTCTCCCAAATAAAAACAATGAGGACCAAACGGTTTAGAGTCATTTTCAATATATTTTGTAGTGTCTTGTAGTGCATTTCCTACGTCTAGGTTCATTTTGCTTGTATGCGATTTCCAAGAAAAACAACTCCTCAAAATAGTTTGTGTATGAGGACACCATGTATGGGTAAAATATACATATCCTTGGACAGGAGTCAAATTACCATGGGAAATCCGAAAAAAATCGGTGCAGAAACATTTATTATATACCTTTTTAGATTTATGTAGGATTGATTTAATGTATCTTTATGCAGTTATACACAGTTTCTGATATATTAGTGTTTTATTTCTATAGCGCCAACAATTTATGCATCGCTTCATACAATACATACATTCAAAGGGTCTGACAAAACTAGAATTGACAGACTAAGACAAACCGATACATTAGGTAAAGAGGGTCCAGCCCATAAGCTCACAATCTAGAGCAGGGGTGTCCAACCTGCGGCCCTCCAGTTGCTGCAGAATTACATCTCCCATAATGCTCTTTTAGCTAAGTGGCTGACTAAAGCTTGAGCCTTCTACAGTCCTATGTAATAAATGTTGTACTAAAAACAAAGAAAAAACTTGTAGGTCACATTCAAGAGCAGTATTCTTAGCACTGCTTCACAACGATATACCAGAGCTATATTGTTGTAGGGAACATGGAATTTATTCAGCGTTAGCATACAGTCTTCCTCAGGATCACAAAGCTTAATAGATCCACTACCTTGGCAGGTGGCTATAAACCTCTATTTCCCCAGCTCTGGCATGAATAACAATAACATGTAATGATGGCATGTGTCATGTACCATGTGTGACAGACATATAGACTGTACATAGGACAATGAGCTACACAATCTTAACTCAACCGATCTTAAGCCACAATATATCTTTCCTGTCTTGCCAGACGATTGCATCTTCTCAGTTTTGTTCATCAAAATCTCATATGAATTGTCTAGACTGGCGAAAGAGCATTCACTGAAACCTATAGCATATGTCTCCTGAAGGCCAACCTACCAAACTGCCAGACTACGTACAAGTCTGTAATATAATACATTTATTTGATTTACATACAAGTTGATACAGCTACATATTGTATATAGCCATATATTGTTTTTGTCCTTTGCTGCTGCGGCAAGTTGGTGGCCATGGGTTGAATGGGTTGGATACGCAGGCTGCTTTATTATTATCTGCCATGCAAGCCAGCTGAAGGCCGCGTGACTTTAGAGGAGCTAACCCATTATGTTCTCTTACATAACAGAATGTTATACCTGCAGAATGTATGCATTGTTCTAGAACCTTGGAAGCAAAGCCCAACAAGTATAATAAGTGCTTAAATTAAGGCTTTCTTTTCCTATAAAAAGCCCTCCGAACGAAGCCATACATGAGCAATAGTTTTCAGTCTGGATTTCATTTATAGAACAGCATAATTTTCTAGCCATGCCACAAAATCCTTTTTCAATAATATATTGCTCATTAAAAACAAATGTCACATAAAATTCACAAACTGGATCACGTGTAGGGATATTGACGCCACAAAATATCTTGTTAAAAATGGAGAAATTGCGAGAACTGATTAAGAGCGATTATGGACCAAATAAATGTGTACTTTATACTCTCAGATCCTTTATGTCTGGGAAGCTTTAGAAATATCTGCCATCTCTCCACTATGAGCTGGGTCACAGCTGGGTGACCTTAGATGAGCTCATCAGAATGGATGTCTCATTCGAGAAAAAAAAAACATTCCCATTATTTCTTTACCTGATTACTACACTTTAGTGCCTAGGGGTGATCAAAACAAAGAGTTAAAATGAATGTTAAATGTATTTTTATTTTTATCCGGGTATTATGACCAATATTTAAATTTTACTATCACAATGACTTTTGCTGCTGTTTCAACAATTACACAGCTTGGACATTACAGAGCTGGGATCTACTAAGATCCACCGTTTTTTTAAAAAAAGATCCTTTTAAAGATGGGGATTCCTTGCCATACTTCTTCTGTGCTAAGTATGACCGAAAGTATGCTTTAACAATAAGGACGTAGAGACCAACAGGCTGGGCTGCACTTCCTGACCCTGGCACATTACTTCATTCCTGAGCATTCCAAATTAGTGCTGCTCACTGATAACACACAAAGCACTGGGAACCTGCGCTGAAACCACCCCGTTCAAGGGAGATCAATAAAAGTACATTCTGTATATGGTGTACACTGCCAGTATTAATTAAAAAAATACTTTAAAATTAGCATTATAAATTACAAGTGTAGTAACAGAAAATATAAGTACTAGTATACTTTCTAGACACATAGTTCGTACAATTATTGTGGCCTTCACAAGTTCAACAATCCGATACAATATTGCCCAATTGAATGAATCAGGTATAATAAATAATAAAAAATACTGATACAGTACATAAAATACAAAAAATCTATTGTCTACCAGTATTTATTAATATCTGATTTATTCTATTGGTTGGTTTCAACCAATGCAGATTTAAACCGCTCTCCTTTTTTTTCTATAGTATATCATTTTTGGATGGAGGAAGACACAAAATATTGGGGCAAAGTCCTTGTAATGTATAAAGATTCTCATGGCCTTTGAGTCTACAAGTAATAAATGTTTGAAATATTAAAAAGAAGTTGTGGCTACTTAGACATTTGAATAAAATATTAACTTTCCAAGCCCACATAAAAGAGGCAGAACAGGAGAATACTTCAGGGAATGCAACACCATTGTAACCAGTGTATTTCACCTACATTCATGTAATAGATCCCAAGTGACACTAAACCGGTCAACATCAGGAAATGTTTAGGTGAGCAATAATTAAACTTAGCGTAATGCGGAATATGTGCATTGTCATAACACAGTGGATTTAATCAGAGGAAGCACCTGCACTAATGTCTAGTGTGGACATGGAAATGGTATTTTCATGGTATTGAGGAACAGAGGAGTTGCTTATTATAACACATATTGGAACATATACAGCTTTTAGAATAGGAGTGGAATAGTTGGGTGCTATAAGTGGTAATACCCATCATTGGTCTTGATATTCTCAGGAAAATATATAGGACTGTATTTAAGTTTCTAAATCAGTTTTTTTGCACATATAATTATAATATGTAATATATTTCTTGCGATTTAACTTGAACACGCACAAATGTTGTATGGCTGCAACTTAATTTGGAGAGAGAGGGAGGGAGAAAAGCGGGGGACACCAAGAGAGAGTGAAGGAATGAGTAAGAGAGGGAGACTGGGGGAAGAGAGAGGATAGGGAAGGAGAGAGCGTGTGAGGGAGAAAGAGAGGGGAGAGGGAAAAGGGGGAAAAAGTAAGAAAGTTGTGAGGGAGCAGCTCCAGCCTCCAACACTTAGTATCTAGAAGGAGGTGGAGGGAGCTCCTAAATTGATTCCAAATGGGATTTTGTTCCATGTGCATATGGGGAGAGCTCATATTACTCTGCTGGCAGAACATGAGAAAAAAAACACATATGCATTTCCATATGGTAATCTCTATATATTACACCATAAATAGTGAGTATGTTGTTGGTTACGGTATTGCGGCAAAAGATGAAATAGTGGGTGTTGGCTTTTTCCACTCATTAGCTGAAGCGAATATAATAATGCCCTGTGCGGCCAGAAGAGAAAAAGCAGAACCACCAAGAAATCTGTTTCCTCCTTTCCCTGCTTGAGTTTTAGCAACACACAATAATACGGAGGAGGAATCTGAGTCTGACCGACACTCAGCACATTCTGTATTTCATTAAAGAAACATTGCATATAATACCGAGGACTTTAATCACCCACTCGATGGGTGTCTGAATCTGGGGG
Organism: Spea multiplicata; assembly: GCA_009364415.1. Lineage (NCBI taxonomy): Eukaryota > Metazoa > Chordata > Amphibia > Anura > Pelobatidae > Spea > Spea multiplicata. The sequence goes on from VKOC01000006.1 coordinate 6,266,312, forward strand.
TGTCACAGGTCCATCAGCAGAGCAGCCCTGGAATAACGAGGCAAGTTCTGAGTAAAGGCCGTAACAATGGAACATACAGGGTCATATGCATACCTGGGAGCTTGAGGAAGCAGGCTACCTGGAACTCTATTTCCAAGGGAGTTATGAAGGTGTGCCTAGCTGCTTGAGGGGTGTTACTAGCCGTGGTGGGCTAGCTGTTGAGAAGGTTGGGGCTAGCCCCAGGTATCATTAAATAGGTAGGGAGAAGGACAATAGGGAGGTGAGTTGGCACCGCTCCCCTGCAAAGGAGAATGAGGGAGGCACACAGAGATGATGGAAGCAATGCTTCACCCAGAGTCAAACATGGGCAGCTCCCAGGTGTGGTCACGTGACAATGGCAACTGGTAAGCTTTCACCTGCAGCGCTACCAAGTTTGTCTAGGAAGGACCTTGACTAACCTCTTGTGTTATCAGTGACTTTTCTCTTAATCAGGCGAGGTTTTCTTCTTATCACCTTAGAATTGAAAAGGGACAATTTACGCCATCTTGGAGCAGAACCTTTTTATATCTCCATGTTAATTTGCCCCAATCCAAGAGTGCGAAGAATGATGTGATAACATGTCTTAGGGGCAAACGATTCTTTACTAGCTTTTTCCATATTACGGATTTTACTCTGCACTAACATGCTTACCCTAAAGTAACCCCCACCCAACTCTCCCGTTCGTCATACTTTGGGGCTTCACAAATCCCAGCCTTGATGGCCACCAAAAGGCCACATTTTGGATATCAGCTTGAGCACAGACATTAGGGAAGAAAACAACTGAAATGTATTCATTCACTTGTAATTTACGCAAAATTTTCAATAGTTTCTGGACTTCTTGGAATACATCTCTGTCCTTCACCCTCTCCGTCATTAAACTGCCGGTACTTGGGTCACAGTTAATTAGCATTTTTCTCTAAACGTGGCCTCCAGTTCACTTCAGCCAGAAGTCAAACTCAGCTTGAGGAAACATTTATTTAATTTTATAAACAGTTAAAACTATATTTTTTGTGAGCGGGAGAGGTCTTCACAAATACATTACATAATTAGAATCTGGAAACAAAATCCCTTCTGGCACACGGTGGACGCATTATAAACCCTTTCCAGTTCTATTTCTTAACTCCTATGATACAGTCACTGTAAACCCTGCACGGAGTCTCTATCTCTGACCAGTGGGTAGGAACGCTTGTCACACGGAACTGTGTCGCTCGGCTGCAGTTTCTGCTGAGGGGAAGAAGTGATGCGCAGTCCTGTGGATGCGGCTCAGACGGGGGAACTGCATGAAGTGATGGCTCCTCTGCGGGTGCTGGAGCTGTATAGCGGTATCGGAGGCATGCACTGCGGCCTGGCAGGTAACAGCAGCACCGGAGCCGCCATTACTGCATGTGTAACCCTTTCAGTACCACAGGGACCAGTGCTTCACAGGTTGCATGGGCTCTGGTACGGAGAGGGTTTAGTAGCAATAAGTGTCCGCAAGATTACTGCTGCTTAATTATAGGGCTCTGACTGACATTGTGTTACCCATCTTGTTATTGGAGATTTGCTGCCATATGTTGTAGGGATATTAGAATAGATCATATGCAGTGCAAAAGTGGCCCCATCACCATAGCAACCAGTGCAGTAGTCCAATCCATAAGTGCGTTATCTATTAATAAAGTAACCAGCCCCGGACTAGTCATTTGGCACACTGGGTAAATGCCAGTGGGCTACTGGCCCGCATCGCTTCATCGGCTTACATTTTATGTTATGCTTGTTCCTGCCATTTCATAAAGAAAAACCTCGTTAGTGACATCATTTCCTTTGGGTCACTGAATGTAGGTTCATAAAGCAATCTTAGCGAGGGTCATACAGTGAAAAGCATTGGAGAAGTAGCAGGGTGGGTATGCCATCGTGTGAAAGACATGCTTTGCGATGATAAGGATATTTGATTTAGGCCAGGAAAGTTGAATGTCATTAAAGGCCCATTTCATGGATGCATTAAAAAAAAGCCACGTAGAAAGTTTAGTCCAGCGCTGTATATAACGCCCCCAGCTTGGCGGGATTTGGGACCACAATCCCACGGACCTGATTTCATGCATTCCAATACATACTGCGCATGCACAATAGCGCTGCCAGTTTGAGGGACACTCAACCTCCCAAGCTCTAGCCCCATACTACCATAACAATAATGCGTGGCTATAGGTATATGCAGTGCTATATCTAGTCTATATCTTGTGTTGTCTCTATCTTGTCTTGTATCAGGTACAGGGCACGCAATGGGGTTTATTCACTAGAGTGTTGTAACTACTTGCATTCTCTACTCATGAAGGGGCCTCGCTGGTGAGTTTCTCCAGCATGAAGATCTGACCTGGCCCTGTACAATGGATAATGTGTAAGGAGACTTAGAAAACATGTCACTGATTTCTATAGCAGAAGCTCATTGGAGTTGGATCTTCATAATGTACCGTAATGTGAAGTCAAGGAGCTGAAACACATCTCTCCTTTCTCCCTTTGGTGTTATAAAGCAGGGAATTTCTTATATTAACCGCAGAGACTGATGTGGGAACCACAGTGGGATTCATTTACTCCCTCAATATCAGTGGTGTGCATACTACTGCGAGGAACTTGTGCTGTGGGATAGGGGGTGGGTTAAATGTACGGGGTATGTGGACATGTCATCAGCTGCAATGTTTGCATGTTTCGTTATTTTATTGAGATATTGCTAGTAAGAGGATTTTTGGCACACCTGTTTGGCCTGTCGGATAGGGCCGCAAAACTGTCAAATAAATGGCCACTTAGGAAAAAAGAGGTCTTGTTGCAACATCACAAAATCACAAGCCTCGATAAAGAACATTTGCCCGGGGTATTTATGATGTAAAATGGTTCAGGAATACAGTTAAGCTTTCCTTTGGACACAATTGAGTTCCCACAAGGCTTTTCCTCCTATTCAGCGAGCCGGATAAGGAATACACCTTCTGAGACCGAACAGAAGAATAAGCGGGGAATTCCCCAGCTGACGGCCGGACTTCTTACACAACAAGTTCATTATTACTTATGTATTACAAGAATGATTCTCTGTTTCCATTTTCACGCAGGTAGTCCTCCTTACCCGCTGATTCGAATTGTTATGTTATGCACTACTTGTTATGTCCTGTTTACCTATTGTACAGCGCTACAGAATATGATGGCGCTACATAACAGAATAAATAATAATAATGATTGCCTGGTTTCTGTGATTAAATTCAGTCTCTGGCTTATTGATTATAAAGTGTAACGTCTCGGCTCATACAAAGCGATCTCATACGTTTGCCCTTTCACTGATTTCTATTTTGAGGCATCGATCCTGTTTTTTTATGAATTAATTTACTTGTCTTTGGGGAAGAAGAACTCGCACTGAGGAGAGTAATGGGAATGCTTTGCTTCCATCGTGGCCTTTTTGACTGCTGTTTGTTTAAGGCATTTCTCACAGATGTTGTCATATTGCCCGGCTACACATATGGTTCTTGTAATGCTTCACCCCTCCTCGCCTGGATCTGTATGACTGGCGGATATGATTGCACGGCTCTGCCCATCCCCCACACGCCATCAAGTTTTGCTATTCCATGGCATATTTGGCTCGCTGGGCCCATTTAATGTGTAATCCTGCGTGACAATCAGTGAGATAACATGTGGGAGCAGAGAGCTCACCAGCTGCTTTTACTGCTAAACAAACTTCAGCCCTAATTGTCCCGAGTGATCACCCTGCGGTGTACTTGCCGTTTTGGTTTAATTACCAGTGTTAGTTTCTGTGTGTTTTTGTTAATGTGGTAGAATGAACGCTTGTGTTTATTTTAAAAGGCGAATGAACTATCAGGTTTATTAAAAGCCAATGATAACAAACAGCATGGTTTAATGTCAGGGCTTCGTAGGCTGAAGTAGTCATTAAAGGGACAATCCATCCATCAGCTGCACTTTAATGCATGTTATAGCTGCTCAGCCCTCTGTACATTTTTTGGGTTGTCCTTTTGCAAGTGAATGAAGGATTCTGCAGAATTCTTCTATATGAATTTGCCCCTTTCCCAATCCTTCAGCTTTTTTGGGTGCACAAATCTCCTGCACTCACCTCCCGTTAGCTCCAACGAGGGGGCACTTTCTTGCCACTGATCGATGTGTGGCTAACGGTGTGTGAGGGGCAAGTGGGCTAAACTACAAGACTGTCTTCAGGACCTGGCCCAGGCAATACTATCTGGAGGGACACAGAATGATAAGTGAATTTTGCCAGGCGTATAACTTTTATGTGGGATGATCTTATTCTTATCTACTCATATTGCCCAGTAACATTGTTATTATTATTATTCATTGTTTTATATAGCACCACCATATTCCACGGTGCTGTACAATGGTTAAAAAGGACATAACAAGTAATATATAATATAACAATCTGACATAGAAACATGAGTGTTCTTGTATCATAGCGGGATCTGTTCTTGCTTAATATTGGGGGGTTTAATGGTATTTGATGGTAAATGGCAGATCCCATGTTTTTCTGTTTCCTTTAAATTTAACAATATATGTATCCATTTTGCTCAACTTACTTTAAAATGACCCCCTTCCTACCGTCTTATCAGTTATCCAATAGAGGCATTCGGTCCGTCCAGTCTGCAGATTGTTCCTCATGTAAAGGCCTTAATCGGTTTTTGTTCTTATGTTAGATTCAGAGAAGCTTTATGTCTATCCCATGCATCTTTACATTCCCATACTGTTATAGCCTCTACCACTTCTGCTGGGAGGCTGTTTGACTTATACACCCACCCTCAAGTTATCTTACCCTGTACCTTAAAAATAGAGTACACCTATTTGCCCAGGACCTAGAAGACCTCAGGAAATTGATATCTTACATACCTGGATTAATTTCTTCTCAGTCTGTCATTTATCCCTTGTTTTTTCCATTCTCATATATATATATATTATATATATATATATATAAACCAGTAACACAGAGAAGGTGCCGAGTAAATGAAAACGCCACTTGACTGAATTTATTATAGTGACGGATGACTGAGTTGAGGAATTATAAAAAGACTAAATTGATGAAGCAGATGGCACTAACGCGGGTTATGAGTGTCTGTTTCTTTCTCTTCGGGTTAAAACAGAAATTCCCTTTACTTTGCAATTAGAAAACACACGAACCCTGAGATAACCCTGTCGCTGAGAACTATCCGTACACACACTAGGGGTCAGTGTAAACGCACCTGTGTCAGGTGTATCTGTCTGTTACACGACGCGTCACCCTGTGGATTCATGAAAAGCGGTTTCTGAACACTTTCATGGAGAGCTGGTGGTGGAGGATCTTATAGAGGTGACTAACGGGTTAGAAGAGCATGTTTGCTTTATTGTGATAAATACCTCCTAATACCTCTTGATGTCACAGCTTCTTTGAACCAAGTCGGTCAGCCACCCTGGATGTCTGTGCATGCGCACTTTTCCTTAATACCAAAAAATCTACAGTATGCGCCATGAATTGTATTGTGTAGAGCAAAGGCATACAACAGTAACTTTCCTGTATTTCGCAATGATGCTGTAGATTCTTAAGATGCATTCACAGAAGCATGGGGTTAGCCGGTTGTAGGTCAGGGTTAACTCACAGAAGACTACAGAGATCTTATAGATAGCAGAGAAGAGAGTTCTGGGTGAATTCACCATTCCAAATGCTGTGAAATCTGCGGGTGCTATAAATAAAATGTACCGCAGCACACCGTGCACTTTTCAAACTGCAAAGCACATGGAAACGCTTTAAGTATCACTAAGCGAACCCTGCTGATCTATCAGACTTGTTAATGAACGGCCCATGAAATGTTTACCTGTAGACTTTTCCATTGTTACCATTGAGGTTGTGCTCCTTATTGAGTGGAGGGCTTTGTTTGTATCAATCTGGTCCCAAACTCTTCTAAAAGAAATCGATTACCTGTAATTTGTTTACTTTCATCTAAATCTGTATTTTTTTTTGTTCCAGAGAGTGCCGTATCTGCTGAGGTTATTGCCGCTGTGGATGTCAATACTATTGCCAATGAAGTCTACAAATATAATTTTCCAAACACACCACTGTGGGCAAAGGCCATCGAGGTGAGTTAATATTTAGAGTTTAATAATCTTCTCATTTACTGCTGGAAGATTGTGCACCGATTTGTTAACTTCTCTAACATCTCTGGGGGGGAGAAGGTCACAGTTTAGTGGGACCTGTCTGCATACAGCACACACCATTGAATCAACAACATTGGTATACCAATGGGACAGCTGTTAACTAGTTCATTTTAGGACTTACTACAACAGAATCTATCCCTACTAAGATGAGGTCTGCAAGAGAAGTTACTAAACCACAGTAAAGGTCACTTCCCTGTAAAGCTGCTCTTATAGGTAATTAGACTGATACGGTTAGTAATAGGATGCTTTTTATTGTGCATGGAATGTCCTGAAGTTAAGGATTACGAGTGAGTGACAGAAGAGCATTGCTCCTCTGAGTTGGCACTCAGGAGTCTAAAGTAAAAGCACAAGGTGTTCTCAAAATGTGATTTGCTTCATTGTTCGATTGCACGTTTAACACTTCTTCGATGTTCTTATAGAAGCATTCAATGAACAGTAGCAAAGTTATAGCATATCATTCAAAGCTAAATTGTTTATATAACTATAGACCTGGGCTGAATAATTCTTACAAAGATTTTTCCAAATTCATGGAAAAGACCAATTAGGCCTGCAACAACTAATCGATAAAATTGATTAGTTGAATCGATTTTTATCGATTATAAAATGAGGGTTTTTTCAGAGCAAATGCTCCCTAAAATATCCCTTGTTTTATAATCCGTTTGTGACTCACAGCAGCAGTTCCTACTTACCAGTCCCTCCCTGTAATCACTGTGACAACTGGCCCCGCCCCTTCCTTTCTCCCAGTCCCTCCCTGCAGTCACTGCTGATTGGCCCCGCCCATTGAGACGGTTGTAACGGAACATATATATATATATATATAAACACGGTACATTTTAACGAAGACACAACATTGCTAAGCTAAAACCGCTGACTTTCCACATTTCTGGTCCTGGTGCGAGCTCATAGTCGCTTGAGTAATACGGAGATGATCAGGCTGGGTAGGATATATCTCGTATCTTGGAGGTGGTTCCAAGCCATAGATATGACATTGATTTCACATGTAAGAGATTTATGTTATAGATTCCATACAATAATGTGACCTTGTACATCCAACACACACAAACACACACAGATACTGTTTGAGGGGCAACCATGAAAAGATGTCATTTTATTTATCCGTTATTAAAAGAGGAAGTCTCACGGGGGGGAAAAAAACATTTCAACAGGCGTCATGTACGGTGCCGGCACTGACAAAAAATCCGGTCTGATTTCAGTCCTTTATCTGCAGACCTGGAGATTGTCAGATGTGATGTTTTGGGTGACGCTTCCGGCTCAAACACTGTACTAATGTTATGAAATGTTAGAAAAAAAACCCCCCCAAAAGTTCAGACTTTCCAAGTTTAGGGTCCTGGTGCGAGCTCATAGTCACTCGACTCTGATGATTGTGAAACCGAGTGATACGATGATGCTGAACTCTCTTCAGGGTATATGTCCTCGTATCTTGGAGGTGGCTCCGAAGGGATACGCTCGTCGATGTATTCTACGGTTGGCCCCCACAGCCGTGGAGCGTTGTAGTCATTTTCCCTGTCGCTTCCGCCGGAATCATGGTCACCCCGTTCAAAAAGGATGCTGTCGTAGGAAGGAGGGTCCCTGCTCATTGGCCAATCATGTCCTCCTGCAAAGTGTGGAGGTGTGGCTGACGGGAACATGAAGACTTCGTCACCCAAATTTAGAGGAACCTGCTGATATCTGGAGGCTTCTGGGTCCTCCTCAGAGTCGCTGTCCCGACGTCTTTTGCTCACCCAGATAGCCAGGCAGTAACACAAGCCGATTAGTACGAGTGCGAATATCTGCAGTAAGCGAGCTTCACAGACTTTAGGGGGTTTGTCTGTGTTGGATACTGCTTTGCAGGCTGGTACCACAAGTCCTGGGATACTAACTATTACCCCGCAAGTCAGTAACAGGATCCCGAGTATTAGGAACTGCGCAAACTGCCGGCTTTTCCCACAGAGGAAGCTTCTATCTGGATCCGTCGGGTCTCCTTCTAATTCCATCCTTCTATCTTGTTTGGCAGTGAACTCTGCCATCATTAAACATGCCAGCCCTAACCCGGCAAGTACCGGGCCCGTCACCTTGTAGGCTTTACAGCTGTCGGACTGGCATGACGCAAACCCATAGACAGAAAGTACAGCTCCGCCACATATGAGCGCCCAGCCAAATACAAACAGCGCGAATGTTATTTTGCTGCTTGTGCGAGGGCTAGGAGTGCCGAAGCAAGTGCGCTCCATGATGATGACGGCTGAAATGTGTACCTGCCGGGTGTCAGTCAAAGATGTTCAGGTGCAGAGACTCTCACCTATGTGCCGGTTATTGCGTGCACACGAATGAAGGCCTTTTAATCTCTGCCTATTTTGTCTTTTTTAAAGTCAATTGAAAGCTCAATTTCACTCCCTGTAGTGGACAGGTAAATGTTGTGCTCAGTACTGCTACTGCTCACAATCTGAAACAACCAGAGTCTCTGGATGAGCTTTTACAGAGCATCACAGCATTGTGATGTCACTGCTCTATGACATCACAGTCAGGGCAGGCTGTACCACAGTGCAAAGGCCATAGGGGTGTTCTGCCCTGGTTCAATATATCCTCAGGGCCAATACACAGCTGCCTCTTTCACAAATGCCAGTGTTTTATTCCACCCCCTCTTCTTACACAAAGTGGTTTGTTCTGCAGTGTTAAGAAATAAGGGTTTCTTTTGACATTGCGCATGCTGCACAGAAATACTTGTAGCTTGTTAACAAATGACGATGTTGAGGATACTTGCACAGGAGAAAAAACCCGGTTTACACTTAATAAAAGGCAATTAACCCCTTAAGGACCAGACTGTTTTTTTTCTTGTAATTTTTTTGTACCTTTCGTGACCGAGGATGTTTTGACACTTTGGAGGTGCTCGTGTTTAGCTGGGATTTTCTCCTCTCCCACTTAGTGAACCCACGCAAGTTTTATATATTTATATATTTTTTCAGGACAAGAATTTTTTTTGATCTAAATATGGGTAAAAATTTAAAAAAGCACTTTTTCTGACTTTTATTTGAAAAATATATTACTCATCGATAAAAGCTAATAGATTCTATTTGTTTTTTTGCAAGTTATATGGCAAGTACAAGTAGCATATTGCTATGTAGGGCTGCAACAACTAATCGATAATGAAAATCGCTTCCAATGAACTTCATTATCGATTAGTTGAATCGATTTTTATTGATTATAAAATGAGGGTTTTTTTCAGAGCAACTGCTCCCTACAATACCCCTCGTTTTATGGTCCGTTTCAGTGTGATTCACAGCAGCAGTTCCTACTTACCTGTCCCTCCCTGCAATCACTGCCGATTGGCCCCGCCCCTTCCTTTCTCCCAGTCCCTCCCTGCAGTCACTGCCGATTGGCCCCGCCCATTGGCATCCACACGGCTACTGTGAGTATAAAATTAAAATTTGGGCTGCTGAAAGTTAGGGGAAGTGGGGGTTAATTTAGGGGCAGTTATGTTTACCGGGGTGATGGGTTAATAGAAGGGTATTAATTAACAAAAGTATTGTTTCAGTGTGCTGTGAACGAGGCTGTGAATCTACGAGGGCACTATGGGATATCTGGGGAGGACGAAATGACATATCAGGGGGCACAGTGGCACATCAGGGGGGTATAAGGCATATGGGGTATATAAGGCATGTTTGGGGAGGGCAGAGTGGCATATCTGGAGGTATGTGGCATTTGCTTATTTGAAATGGGAACATACTGAATTTACAGCGTATTATACTATAAACGTTTGCACTGTCTGCCCCCATAATATTAGGCACGTACACAGTGTAATTTGGCCCACAAGCCCATGGCATGCTTCTGTAATATATTTATGACAAGCAATGGATGAAGTAGATACGGATTTGAGTTATGCTTAGCAAATCATTAAACCTACAAAGATTTAGTGTTGAATACTTTGATGATGATGATAATAATAATAGTATGAGAATTAATTTGGAAATCAGTACAGATTTTACTGCATTAATAAACGCTGGTTGAGTCTGCAGGTGAACCGAAACAAAAAACTTAACTTCACAGATTTAGCTTTGTAATTTCATGAATGTCTTCTCTCCGTTTGAATACCAACCTGGCCCTTCTTGAAGGAGAAACTCGCTTAGATTCTGCGTAATGTGTAGTTAGGTCCCTAATATGAAATGTTTGATCTGATATGAAATCAGCAGAGTCTTGGGATGAAAGGTGTGTTAATATGACATGATGTGACGCAAATACGTGTGTTTTAGAGTATGTTTATAGAACACGCACAGTGTGTCATTATTTGTGCCGTTTCCTATGTAGTCCTCGCACATGTTTTCAGGAATGAATGCCATTAACAATTCCCTTCATTATAGTACAAAGGTTACATGACAAGTCAGCAAAGTTACTGCAGTAAAACCAAAATGTGTTAACTATTACATTTCTTGGATTATCAGAAAGGGAGAATTGTCCTAAAACTAATTAGAATTTCTTATAATACAGATTTAAGTTAGGTTTACAAAATGATTGTGCTTTTCTTTTTTTCCTAGCTTTTGGGTTATATGATGTGTTCAGAATGCTGCATATTAGTTATTTGTATGTGATCTTAGCCCAAACTACCCGTAGCAAAGAATAGAATGGCTCATCCATCTGAACACAGTGACTAATGAAAGTCTATGGAGCAATGGACTTCATTTGCGTCGCCATAAAGAATTGTTTAGTCATTGTGCAGGGAAGTCTCCCAAAATTTCACAGCCCCCAGGTCTGCAGATAAAGAAGGTTTTTTGGGGGCAAAATGACATGAATAACATCCTGTAATGTACCGCGGCTCTTTTGCTAGGATCCTACAATGCCGCATAATCTGTAAGGGTGTCTAGTTTCGCCCAACGAGGAGAAGAAGGGGACAGAGGGACATTTTTATGACATTCTTAGGAAGGTTGATTAGATAAGAAGGTAAAGGTGTTACCTTAAATCACTTTAAGGCTTTAGAAACATTGTATTAGTAGAAACGTGGTTGTAAGGGATACCGTACCAAACAATAAATACCGTATTTGCTCGATTATAAGATGACTCTGATTATGAGAAGATCCCCCAAAATCTGAATATTAATTTAAAAAAAGAAAAAACCTGAATGTAAGACTTTCCTACAGGAAAAAAGTTTTGCTAGTAAATATTAATTCACATGTTAACTATTTTTTTCATATTTTATAAAAACTGTGATTGAGAAAAATGAATTTCTTGTTTTTATTTCTTTTTATTTCCCCCCCAGTTATGCACATCTGACCCCTGATATGCCACTCTGACTCCCTGATATACTCTGTCTCCCTGATATGCCTTACACCCCCCATTTGCCACTCTGCCTCCCTGTTGTGCCTTATACCCCCTATATGCCACTCTACCACCCCCCCCACGACGTACCAATGCATCTGCAGACTTGTCCCCCTTGCTTTAGACTCCCTGGTGTCTAGTGGGGGCAGCCGGTGAGCGTCTGTGTGATGCGCGCAGACGACCTCCATTGCTGCCGGTACTTCTGCTGGGGCTTCTATGGTGGAAAGGTAAAAAACCAGGTCTTATATTTGAGCAAATACAGTACATTACTGAATAAAAACACCAAATACACATGTTTTGGAATAAACAGGTTCTACAGATCTGGGAAAAAGTTCCATGGCTTGGTTCAGTAGATGTATTGTAGGTCTGGCAACTTGTAAAGCAAATCGTTGCTTTATTCCCATTTCATTATTGTATTGCCTTTGGGGCAGTGTGAAGATTCGGAAAATATTTGTGGGCTGAAGGCAGGGGGCTCTATAATTACTGGAACATAATATCCTCGGGTGTCCATCCTGCAGGGAGTAAGGAAGGAGTCTAGATATGGATAAGACATAATGGGGCAGAATGGGTCTCAGAGCACAGAATTCTGCTAATCAAGGCTTTTTGCACAAGGAGTTTGTGAGCATTTTAAAGAGCTTTATTTCTAGCAATATCCTATTCAGAACTGACACAGATATCAGGCAGGAATGGAGGCTGAAATAAAAAATGATGCACCCCCCCCACTATGAATGGCGCTATAGTACAGAAACAAGGAGAAACGAGGCAATTAAACAAAGACCTAGTTATGGACACATCATCATTTTATAGCAGACCGCGGTATTGTGTAATTGGACATATCCTTTACTTGATAGCATAAACATTGGTTTCCAGTAATTTTGAAGCAGTAATAAGTCACTCTTTTACTGCTTATATAATGACACTGGGATTCATTTTTTTATTATTACTGCTGTTTGTCTGGAAACAGTTGTTTATAAGTATTTTTTATTACAGAGCATTGAGAAGAAGTAACAATGAAAACATATTTTACAGCGTTTAATACACAGAAAATGTTACATCACTTTAGATGGATTTTTATCTTGCAAGGACACTGATTATGTCAACCCCAAGAGTGACAGATAAATGTGAAAATTAAACATTTGGAGAAGCATACGTTTTTAAAGCAAAATATTGATATGATCTATGGGGGACCGCTCAATAAAACCGCACCACAAAATCTACCCAGGGTCTATGAAACCTCATGTAGGGTTTCAAAATTCCCTTTATGGAACAAACATTGCATATGGATGGGGATTGGGGAAAATAAAACTAATTTCAGCAGTTCATGACTATTTGATTGCAAATTTAAACCAATGAAAATAGTTTATTCCAAATTTGCAGTTTTCCATATTATTGCTAAAGTTTATTATGAAAAAGTTTGGGTTCACTTAGCTGTTTTCATGAAAAAACAAGGAAATTTCTAGCTGTAGGATAGAAACAAAAGGGTTTTCTAACGATCAATTAGCCTTTTTAAACTTAAACTTGGATTAGCGAACACAGGAGTAAATTGCCTCTGTACGCCTATTAAGATAGTCCATTAAAAATCATCCGTTTCCAGCCACAATAGTCATTTACAACATTAACACAGTCTGCGCTGGATTTCTGATCCATTCCATGTTGTTTTAATTTACAGAATTTGGGTTCCTTTCAAAAACAAGGAAACGTCTATGTGACCCCAAACTTTTGAACAGTAGTTTAGACTTAGTAATTCATTCATTAGTAGAATTTGCTACTAATTAATTTATTATTTCAGGTTGTAATGCAAATGCTTTCTGTGTGCTAGGGAATATCTCTGAAGGAGTTTGATGCCTTGTCCTTTGACATGATCTTGATGAGTCCTCCCTGCCAGCCTTTTACACGGTAGGTTTCTGAAACTGGAATCACTACTTACTTCATAATGCAAAGCTTTTGAATACGCAGAATCCAAGAGCTCCCTATTACTTGTCAAACAGGACTCATCCATCAATAATTTATATATTTATTGACTTTCAGAATAGGCCTACAAGGTGATGTTTCTGACCCAAGAGCAAAGAGTTTCCTCTATCTTCTGGACCTCCTCCCAAGGTAGCGTGATAAAATAAATGTATCCATTTTTATCCAAATAACAGGATATATGCTGCCCTGGGATAAGTGTGCAATTCATATCAGTGAATAATTTTACATCCCATCATTTACAAATTAATTTAATTAAACTACATCTGGTTTTAGCTTAATGATGACAAAAAATATATATTATCTAAAAGAAATCTTCTATTTGAGAAAAAAATCTGATGTTACCATTTCAGTCAAAGAGATAACACTGACAGCTACATATTGTGCAATTTGATTCTAATCGTTATTACATACCATCTAAATTGTGCTTTACATACAAGTACATAATGTTTGAGGTTTCCTAGTTTCATCACCGAGTCATAAAAATTGTCCTGGAACTCAATTACCCCGGTATATGGATTGTTCTCACTAATCTGTATGTAGTAAAAATATTTTCTAGGTGTAAAGGTCACTTTTTCTGACAAGTTCCTATCATTTACCTTGATGTACATATGGCTTATGATGTATTAGAAAGTGAAGTATTTGCAAAGACAAGAAAGGATTTGTCACCTTTCCATCATGCATGTGATCTCATCCATAGCAAACTACGTGTGGCATATAATGCGTGTCCGCACAGAATGCCACAAGTGGGGGCAGCATACTGAAAAGTTGGCCATTAAAAATGTTTGTGCCGTGCTTTAAAACAGAATATTGTACCGTATAGAGAGACCCACATAGCATTAGCTATTAATTCAGACAGGCTCTTTATATGTATCAGAGACAATTCTGGTCAGATAACAAAGAAAGGAGGACTCCGATCTAGTGGAGCTGCACCATGAGTAAGGTGTACTGAAGTCTCCGGTACGGTTTCTTTAAGAGAGTTTTGCATATCAGCAGTCTGCATTCTACAGCCATTAACAAGTTTATTACTTAGCACGCTGCTTCCACGTGGGGACAGAAATATCATTATTGAGTACATGCTGTCTGTATGCTATAACAGCTCAGTCTCCAACACGCAGAGCTGCCAGAGGCTCCACGGCCATCTCCACATAAGGCCCTCTTCTGCTGGTCCACCAGTCACAGTCACTCATATGCTGGAGACTGCAAGAGAAAATGAGAGTAATGAAACCACTTCACAAAGATTTGATAGCACGTTAATCAGTATTACAGATTTCTGTCTACCTCATTCAGCTTTCTAATCACAACAGACAATAAATTAATAAAAACATCCATTTAATAAACTGATACACAGTACCAGGTGCCAGTGATTTCTAGTCCCCAAGGCGGCCTGGTGCACAGGATTTGTCAAGCTCTGCCATATTACATATTTTGTCCATGTGCTTATCTGATATGCTTGTGGCACGGCCTTTCTTATGGTGATGGGTACAGATGATGGCATAGCATCTTTAGAATTTCTTAACGGTGGTGCATCAGCTTGGATGATGGCCAAGCACCAGGCTGGCAGTCAACATCACCACACAAAGGGATCTGGAAAGAAAGCGAAATTTTCATTGCCATTGTTTTTTCATTGTTGTCCACTGATTAAGCCAGTGGACACGAAAAAGACTAATGGTGCCGCCATCGATTACTTACCTGTGTGTGATATGAGTGTAAAGGTAACTTCGAAAAAAGCATTTATATATATATAATATCTGATTGAGAAAAGGTTAAATAAGGAAGTGATGCAGCATATATAGTGGAAGGACAGGTTGCTATTGCTGTGATGTCATCATGTTTTGTTTCTTTTTTAATTTTTGTAATAGGTTGAAGAACCCTCCTTCTTATATTCTTTTAGAGAATGTGAAAGGATTTGAATCATCTACAGCCAGGTAAAGCTTTTAGAGAATGTGAATTGCTTCTCTGCTTGAATCAGTGCAGTCTGGATTATAACAGACAGAAGAGGGATTTTATGCCTAAAAAGTCTTAATCATATGATTGACTGGGTGAACATCTTACTCTGCAAGAGTCATGATTCTTTCCGATAAGAAAACTCCATGTATAATGTAATGAGACAGTAAAGGGTGTTGAAGAGTGGCCACCAATTACTAAATGTCAAACAGGTACCTAACAGATGCTCTAATTAAAAATATCCCATTTGGGTACTGTATAAAGAGAATTATGAAGCTAGTTCCATCAATAACTGTCTCATTTGAGGATGTCAACATTTCTCTGCTATGTAAAGTTTAACTTATTGTCACTTCTTGTGGGTCACTGATGTTATACCTTTAACCATTTAAACAAATGATTTATTCCTTTATAGAGACAAACTTATCTCAACATTGCAAATGTGTGGGTATCACTACCAAGAGTTTCTCTTATCCCCAACATGTGTAAGTATAGACTATATTTCAAAGACTTTGTTCATTTCCAGGTTCTACCAAATGAAAATATTAACTATATATACTGTATAAACTAAAAAGCAGTTCATTTCAGATTTTGGGACTGTTTATAACTGGAAAACATTTTAATTTGTTTGTTTTTTGCTTAACTAGCTCAGCATTCCAAATTCCAGACTGCGGTACTTTGTGATTGCCAAGCTGCAACACGAACCATTTGCCTTCAAAACCAGCAGCGAAGTAAGATCCCAGAACAGTTTTCAAACAGTCTGCATCTGTCTAGTCAGCAACAAATACTCATTGTATATAGCAGAACTGTGTTTAATTGAAGGTTTATATGTTTTATTGTCCTTTTTATCACAGTTGTGAACACAGAATGATTTATAGAGAACATTTCTAATGTGTATTCTTAATTTTGAAACCATGATGCAATACACTTAAATGTCTATAATACACTTTTACATGTCTATAAACTTATTTATATTTATGAACAGCAATGTTTTCCTTGTAGATACTTGAAGAATTTCCAAGTAGTAACTCACTGGAATCAATCCACTCCTTGGCTGCAAAATGCTCGGAAGGAAATATGCAAACGTATATTGATCAGGAAAATCAGACAAGCAATACCCTCACGGAACAATCCTGCGACAGAACCATCCTCTACAAGCTGGAAACCACTGGCGAATTGGAAAGAAAACAGAGTCAGAACAACGATTCTTCTGTTCAGATGTTAAAAGAGTTTCTGGAGAAAAATGTTGAGATGAGCCAATATTTTCTTCCCTCAAAGTTATTACTGCGATATGCGTTAATTCTGGACATTGTCCAACCGACAAGTAGACGTTCAACGTGCTTTACAAAAGGGTAAGTACCGGGTCGTTTAGAGTGACTTACAATTTTTTTTAAGCACACACATTTGTATGTAGACCTGTTTAGTATTTCAAGTTCAGATGAGGGCCATACATGACACGTTTAGGGGTCCTAAGCACAGTCCTCTAGGGCATTCAGAGTTGGGAACACCAGCTTGTAACAAAACAGCGCTTTATTTTAACTCAAACCCCAAAACCAAATCATAAAACAAAACCTAGCTCCCAATTGGAGCCCTCTCTAACTGAACTATGCTGACCAGCCTAATCACCCTCTCTCTGCCCTGGGAGCGCAGGGAACTTTGTCTTCCCCCAACAGTCTCTCTGAGTATCAGGTTGCAGGGGTTTTTAATGCCCAGAACCTGTGCCTGATGCCGGCCCCATAGGAATCCCAGACCAGATCCTGCAGACTTCGTGCCTCCTGGAAAAGCCGGCATGAAATTTCCACAGAATGGGAGAGTGGAGCATTGGCCCACCCTGCTCTCCAATTGCTCCACCCCAGGGACCCATATGTATAATCTGCAAAGCAGCTCTACCCAGATGCCATGCCAATCAACTCCCTGGGGTTCACAGTCTCACAATATATATATATATAATTGTCCCAAAATCTCTATTAAACATCATATCGGATGTTCCCTGTATAACAGTAGGCATCTGATTGGAATGAAAAAACTAGGAGATGGTGAATTAGAGAGATGCAGTGTATCAGGGGTCGCTCAATATATATATATATATGCACTCAACATAACTAGCCCCAATAAGTGTGGCTCTTGCAGAAAGCATATAACGTTACTCTCCCCTCTCATTATTGTTACCACTTACACTTTTTAGATATTTTACATTTATTCTCTTTTACATGGTTTCCATTATTTACAGACTTTCTGGTCTCTTTACTTGCTATTTTTAATTTGAAGTGGGACTACACTGGCTAACGTCCAACTTTGTTGAAATGAACTCTGGAAAAAGAAAACTAATTATCC
Organism: Spea multiplicata; assembly: GCA_009364415.1. NCBI lineage: Eukaryota > Metazoa > Chordata > Amphibia > Anura > Pelobatidae > Spea > Spea multiplicata. The sequence goes on from VKOC01000006.1 coordinate 6,284,039, forward strand.
GGGGCTAGAATATAGAGGATTGAAGCATGCATGTTAAATTTAGTGCTTCTTTTGTTTTTTATAGGTATGGCCATTATGTGGAAGGCACAGGTTCTGTTCTGCAGACAGCAGAAGATGTGGAGGTTTGTCTTTACTGTTTCTCATCAAAAATATAACAATGGTTTTCCTTTCTGCCTAAACATAAAGCTTTCAGATGCCACAGAACTTAGATAATTCAAACTTATATGCACTTGGTTCCGCTTTAGTAGCTAGCAACTTTTAATGCTTTGCAGTACATGATTTAACCAAACCACGCATTGTCAAGGCAACGCTTCACGGGAGCAATTACAAAATCAATTTATGAAGTGGAATGATTGTATAAAAGCTAGGTTTGACGCTCTCATGTTAGCGACCCTGTATTTTCTAAATCTTTGATGTGTAAATGCCCGCCCGGCTGGTAAAGATCATTTACCTTGTTGATAAAATTGCTTTTCATTACAGTTGAAAAATGGTAAGTTTACGCTTGGAGGGCTTTGGCAGACAGAGGCCGTCTGTGTCACTGAATGGTTTATTGCTCCCGAACAATAGCGATCCTATTAAGTGCCGGGGTGAAATGGGCAGCCGAGTGAAAAAAAATGTCTCCGTAACACTGTTTTTGCTTGCTGGGCTGGATTAATGTATTGGGTATTTGTTGACATATTAATCTGCCTGGTCATTGCGGAATAAATAGAATGACTCTGCCGTTTCTGTTGCATTCCATCACAACAAGCAACATCTATTAACAACCCCCTCTGCGGTACTTCTTTAGCCTGCTATCCTACAAGTTGTTCTACATCATGATTTTTTCTTTTCAATGCAGATTGGTGATGTCTACAAATCACTGGAAACGCTGTCCGGAGATGAGAAACTTGCAAAGCTCTCAACACTAAAAATGAGATATTTTACTCCAAAAGAAATAGCTAATCTTCATGGATTTCCTCCACAGTTTGGTATGTTTACTGAGATAATGCAACATAAATAGTGAAACACTAATGTTTCAAAATGAAGAATAGTGCCCACAAATAATCCTTAAACCGTGTCAAATTATGCCCTATTCATATTTTTGGTGGGGTGGATTTGTTCTTACATGTAGTCTACAAGTCTTGATAGACTATAAGGCTCAGTTGTCATAGCAGATTCTTGAAAGTGTATATATATTTATTTTTTTGGGGGGGGCGGGGGACCATTGTGGAAAGGGAAACGTACATTTTCGTAGTAAGTTTCTTTTTGTAACATTAATATATAAACTGCATGTGTTTATAGTCATTTGTTTTTCCTCTTAGGCTTTCCTGACAAGACAACAACAAAACAGCAATACAGACTTCTTGGAAACAGTCTTAATGTACAGGTTGTAGCGAAGCTCATTACTGTTCTGCTTCAGTCCCATTAACACCCATTTTACACAAACTGTGGAATATTAGAAGTGTAAATAATTATATATTTAATGGAGCTTCACTATTGTTGCAATAAAAGGATTTTTTGATATGTTTTTTAAATGGTCATTTATTAATTTGTTACGTTAACAGATACATAGAAACAAATTATTTGCCCTTTTTAATCGCCCCATGATGTTGTGTCTTTTTCTTAGAAACTTGCTAATAGGGAACCATACACAACCAACACTACCTTCCTCATTACATGACACGAGGTGGGAAAGCAGCACTACAGTACACTACGTGCTACGGGTGCCCGATCTGCGGTTGGGACAGTTCCACTTTAAAATGTATCTTGTTTGAATTAGCAGTCAATTGGTAGATTATCGAGTAAGCATGTCAGCCTTATAATAAAGTTACTGCGAGGTTTGATGCCGCTCAAGATCAAATCACAGTAACAACCCAATAATCCAAGCCAAGGATCAGAGTCGAACAATCAGAGTGTGTTATATCTCAGATCAGCAGCCAGGGTCAGGCTGAGGAACTTGCCAAGAATGAAGCTGAGCAGAGTGCATCTTATCCAAAATCAGCTGCCCGGGCTGGTGAAGGAACTGGCGTGTACCGTTCACCTTTGTCAGCTCAGTTATGTACCCTCACATATGAAAAATAATTTTGGTGCAAGATGTTAACAATATGTGTAATTGCTCCATAACACCAGAGCAACCATTGAAATGGTCCAAACTGCGGTACCACTCCATTGGTTGCCTTGGTAATAAAACCAGTTTTTATTTATACCACTTAACGTGTCCTCCCGTTAACCCCTGACAAGGTTTAAGGGCTGGTTTTACTATTCTTACATCACAGAGAATATAGTTTTGCACATTTTATTTCAATCAGTGGATTGAGAAGTAAGACTTCTAAATTATTGAATAGTTTGTATCCTTAGTATCCTTGAAGAGGTTCAAAGAATGGGCCATGGGTGCGCATCCATACTAGTCGGGTAATCAACAGATGAAAGTGCGTCTGTTGTTTCATATTGGCTGTTCTTGTTGGGTACTTTAATAGTTATTCGTGGGGAATAACACGGGGAATTCTAAATTGAGACGGCGGTAAGTAGATTAACAGAGTTATTTTGGAGAGATTACAGATTTTGGACATGATCTTAGCCATGATCAAAGAGGATCACATTAGCTGTGAATACTGTGGTGTACACAGAGCCAATAGGTTAATTCAATTTATCATGTTATGAAACGCCATAGTCTTTTACCTAAAAACATGTTGTGGACGTATTACTGGAGAAATTATAGTTGAGTTCCACAGTAGTGCTTTTAAACATGACACGCAAATTTCCAACAACTTAATGGACATATAACAGCAGCGCTGATCATTCAGTCACCGTTTAATCTATAAGGGGAAGGAAGTATGTATCATATTAACAAAAGAACAGCTACTCATATACAAGATGAATTACAGATTTTTAATAAACACATGGCACTTCTAAGATTGCTAAGGACGGTAGCCCATCTCTATACTTGTGTTGTCACCGTGGGAATTCACAGTATTGCAACATGATTGGACCTTTACTGTGCCCGTAGTGACCAAGACACCAAGTATTAACACCAAGGCACTGCCTGTGTCAGGGGTGTCCAACCTGCGACCCTCCAGCTGCTGCAGGACTACATCTCCCATAATGCTCTTTCAGCTAAGGGATTGGCTGAGGTGTATGGGAGATGTAGTCCTGCAGCAGCTGGAGGGCCGCAGGTTGGACACCCCTGGCCTATGTAATGTGCAAAAAGGAGAAGGGCTCCTGCATTATAATGTGTACAGAGAGAAGAAAGGCTACTGGAGTGAAGCTACTGAGGCTGTGTGCAAGGAGGAGAAGGCTGCTGGACAGGGTTGTGTAAGGAAAGGAGTGTAAGGGAAGGGGTGCATGATGTTGTGCATGAGAGGGGTTGCTGCATTGTGTTGTGTGTGCTGGAGGGCGGCTGCTGTACATTGTGCCAGACATATTTTCTTTTATTTATATAGTGCTAACAATTTACGCAGTGCTTCATACCATATGCATCTATTTGCATCTGCATTTGCTTTCTGGTATAGCATGTTATGTTTCTGTCTACATCAGTAGTCACAAACCATTTTTAAATTTTTTCTTTACATGTCCTGTATACTTAAGAAAAAACATAAATAAATAGGTTTATTTCCCATTCCCTCTAGATTTTGAGCTTGGGAGCCGGGCTCTCTCCACCTGTATCGGTTTGTCTTAGTCTGTCAATTCTCGTCTTGTCATAGAAGCGCTGCATAAATTGTTGCTGCTATATAAATAACAGATAATTATAATGGAATTGGTCTTAATCTGGAATGGGACAGTTCCACTTTAAATGTATCTTGTTTGAATTAGCAGTCAGTTGTTAGATTATCGAGTAAGCATGTCAGCCTTATAATAAAGTTATTGCGAGGTTTGATGGTGGAGCTTAGAAGCAAGGACATGGTGCTCAGCATCAATTCACAGAAACAACCCAATAATCCAAGCCAAGGATCAGAGTCGAACAGTCCGAGTGTGTTATATCTCAGATCAGCAGCCAGGGTCAGGCTGAGGAACTTGCCAAGAGTGAAACAGAGTGCATCTTATCCAAAATCAGCTGTCCGGGTCAGGTGAAGGAACTTGCCAAGAGCCAAGACTGAAGAGGACGACACGGAATATAACCAGGGAATGGTACGTGAAGCAAAAGGCTGTCACAGGAAACACAAAATCATGGCTGAAAATACTACCTGGGCGACTCGGACCCTTTTGAAGGGGTCACATAGAAAAAAAATATTTTTCTCAAAATCAAAACACAGTGTTTTAAACAGAAATATAATTTAGCATTGACAGCAATCTGGTTTTATCTTTTTGTTCCAATAAATGTCCTTTATTTGCAGACCTGGACGCTGCCATTGTTGTCAGGCATGTGCTATTTTTTGGGACTTTCCCTGAGTAATCATCACACTGAGCTACTTCTTTATTTAGGGATACCGTCGGACAGCAGCAACGAGCACACAGCCGGCACTGCATACTCAGCATGGTGACCCAGCCAGGGAGCAGACACTGAGCCTAAATGTGTGACAGGGACATTATGTAATTTTTTGTAGCCGTCAGTCTTTAAACACACTCATATTAGCATCTAATTACACTTTTTTAACGAGACAATCATTTTTAAAGGTGCTGTTCCATTTGCTTTATTGAATTTAACACTTTTATAACAGAATGCAGCCTCACAAACACTGTTCCTAGAAGATTGTAGAAACATAAAAATATGTCTATAAACATATTAAAAAAAATCCCAGGAACACATGTCATGTGACACTAAAGCAAGCACAGATTTCCATAAAAACTGAAAAAAAAAATAAAAACCTTGAGTGGAAACAGAGAAATGACAGATCTGTTCAGGTTTTGTTTGCTGAGCATAATAAAGAGTGTAATGAATGTTTTGTATAAGTGGAACAGCACCTTCAAAACCTATGTCTAGGTAGCAAAGGTCAGTGAGCTACTGGATAAGGTATAAACTTTTGACAGGTAGTTTCTTTTTTGACGATTAACTAATCAGCACTTTAAACTTTCCACTAACCAGGTTAAAAAATTAAAATGAATGCATTGCTCACGTAAATCTGTCAAGGAGATCACGTCTGAATGACCAAAGTCCACGGATCCTTCAAGTAGCACATCCAGTGTGAGTCGCTGCATGGAGGGTTAGCAGCTAATATGCTGGATCCACATAATGTTCCTTGGCTTTTGGCAACAATAATTCTTATTTCTGGATTAATATGTGAATGTGGCGATCCATGGAGGACCAGACAGAAAAGAGATACTTACAATGACCAGTAAGTTGTTTAGAATAATTGCGCTGTTAAATAAACTGATCTCCGTCCAAATTGACTTATTTTTCTTTTTCTTAAATGCCATCTTGGTAAAATCAACATTAAAATAAATAAAAAAATACCTACAATTCAAGATAAAAACCTTGTGGGTTCTCGTGTATGATTTCTCACAATAATACAGTCATCATTTTAAAAAAAATGCTAAATTTCATTTTAGACCCCGAATGACTTCCGAAAATGGGAACTTAATATTTTCTACTGGTTTAACCAAAAATATTGAGTTCAAAACTGGCTCCCATGGGAAAATTAAAATCAACAATGACGACCTCACAGAGCTTCTGGTTCAGGTAATATCTGTTTGTCATACACATTTCATACATTACAAATTTTAAGGCTAACGGTATAATGAAGTAGATTAAAACAGATGAAGTGGACTTTTCCCTTGGTGCTGAATCACTGACCTCAGCATATTCTGATGTAAAAATACTTCATGTGAACACTCTATTATTTTATTTATTATTTTATTTCTCTTAGTATTTGTTAATAGTTGCAAAAATTTTTTGTGTATTTCTATGTATTTGATAAAATTGTATTTTTTTTCAATCCCACTCTAGTGTGTGTGTATATATATATATATATATATACTATATATATGATATATATATATAAAGATGTATATATATATATACATCTTCTGGTGCTATTCCCATGAAACATTAGGATACATTTTACCATTTTACTATTTAGTAAAAATCTTATAACATAAAACACATTCCACAACTATTCTCTATCTTTCATCTTGGTCATCTTTTTTTATTACAAATGACATCCAATAATGTTTAGTAAATGTGACAATAGTGCTTGGATTTTACTTTTACATTTTACTTTTAATCATTAGCTACTTCTCTACATGCAGTAATTGCTTGTGCTGAAGCAGATAAATACCCAGGCTGTACAGATGAATATGTAACACGCTTGGCGTGTATTTTCTGGCGATTATAAACCCGGTACTGGAATACTGGGACATTCTCGCAGCTTTGTTTACAGAGCCTTATCGCCATTATCTGCAAATCTAATAGGACAACAAAATTCCCAAAAACGTATCATTTTTAACAGCAGATCACCTAATTTTACACCACTAGGGCAATTAAAGCCAATGTCAAGTGAATGGCAAGTACCATAAAAGCTTGGATGGAATTCTTTCTCATAAACATTATGTGTTCTTAATTAGAACTGAATTTTCAACCTAGATGTTAATAATAATCTAATAATTTAGAGATAACAGACACCCTCTATAAACACAGTATTATATGCAGACATGTACAGTAGTTTGTTTCTGATGCTTAAAAACATCTTGGTTTGTTCACTCAAATTGGATCTTTTCCCAAACCCTACATGCGAGACGCCATTTTTACTTTTTTCTCCAGACGTATATATATTCCTGTTGCTCCGTGCTGTTAAATTGCTGATTGTTGTTGATTTGCTCAGGCTGCCTTTGTAACGGTGAGTTGAAGAAGAGAGAATTAACTAGACGTACCAGTTTTGACATTTATAACCTTAACACTAAATATCTCCAATATATTTTTTCCAATTCACGAACAAAACACACAAGTTATACAAGTTAATTAATTTAGTCCTGCTAAAGGATTTTGAAGACCGTGGTTTCCATATAGGAAACAGTGATCTGGTGCCTTTGGAGGCCAGTTACAGATATATCCTTAAAATCATTTTTTTGGATTTATTGATATGACACCCTAAATTTAAGGACAAGGGGACCAGTGTGACTTAGAGGTCAACTTGTTAAACATGTAGGGACTGAAATGATTGTTTCACTGGCTACTGTATTTTGTGCCAAAGATCATTAAAGCTGAAACTCTGCTCTTCACTCCCAATTTGATTGTTTCATTTCAAATCATTTATGGTGGCGTACAGAGCCCACATTATGAAAATTGTGTCACTGTCCAAATATTTATGTATCTGACTGTAAACGTGCAATTTATGGATGGCTGTTTTGATCTTTCTGCTTGGGCTATTTGATTTTGCAATATTCCGATGAATATCAAAGGTTAATACAATTGGCAAGTATTAGCTGCCCTCATTTTCATAAGCATTTACTGTATGTGTTATATTTTATGGATATTATATCTGTATAGAGCAATAAGAAACCCTTTTCCTGATACTACATGTAGGAATAGTATTGATGATAGGACTAGATCTGCTTTTTTTCCTAGGGATAATTTTAAAGCAAAACATATTTCTAAGGATTACATACACTACATGATCACAAATATGTGGATGTCCCTCTTTATTATTGCAAGTGTATGAAATAAAACACATAGACAGCCATCTCCATAGACCAACAGTTATAGTAGAAGGGGTCATATTGAAGAGCTTAGTGACTTTAAATGTCAGCGGCTGCCTCCTTTGCCATGGGTCACATAGGTGGGCAAGTAAAAAAAATCACCAACTACAGGGTTCCAAACTGCCCCTGGAAGCAAGATCAGAACATGCATCGGCTGGGGTGCCATAAAGCGCACCCCACTGGACTCTGGGCAGTAAAAGTGTGGTCTCTGGAGTGATTAATCACACTTTACTAACTTTAAGTATGAATCTGGGTTTAGCGGATGCAAGAAGAACGCTACCTACCGGAAGACGTGCCTACTGCAAAGTTTGGTGGAGGAGGGATAATTGTTTGGGGTTTGAGCCCCTTGGTTCCACTAAAGGGAAATGTTAATACTGCAGCATACAAAGGCATTTTAGACAATTGTATCCTTTCAACTTTCTGTCACCAATTTGGAGGAAGAGCTTTCCTTTTCCGCCATGACTGCGCCCATGTGCACAAAGAAAGACCTGTAAAGACACGGTTTGATGTGGAGGAACTCAAGTGGCCGCACAGAGCTCTGACATTAACTCGTTGAAAACATTTGGGATGAACTAGAACAGGGTTTGCGAGCCAGACCTTCTCATTCAACATCAATGCCTGAATGTCCACAGAAATACTCCAAAATCTTGTGGAAAGTCTTCCCAGAGGAGTGGAGGCTGTTGTAGCTACAAGGAGGGATGAACTCCATTTTAAAGACCATGGCTTTGGAATGGGATGTCCAACAAGCTTACTGTATATGATGGTCAGGTGTCCACATATGTTCATATAGTGGATACATTTGCCATTGACGTACTTGCTGCACCTGGTGTGTTAAAATACATTTAATTGGCAATTGAACGGGCAACTAAAATTGATCACGTGGCCATTAAAATAAAGAAAAGAATTGAGCTACAAATGTGTTATTACCCTGCTGATATTTTGGTTAAAATTCCAGATTCACAAAAATAAAGATGAGATTGAGGGTGTGAAAGGCAACATGGTTGGGACCAGTCAGAATGTTACAAATCAGATAACACAACTGAATGCCAAGGTAAGTGACGGCTTATATCTCAGGCGTTCTGCCCCAAATCATATTTCTCTCATTATATATTCCAATATGTTGATCTTATGAGCATTCACAACTGATTTAAGCATATATATACATCATGTAAAGTACCTTTATCATACAGACACGCATATCTGATTTGCTGTGATGATCTATAGATCTGGACATTGTAGAAGTCACAAGGATACTGTAAAAGCATCATTCTTGTTAGAGGATTTGATTGCGCAATGCAAGAGCATATATTAAGTGATCAGTTTGCCGATTTTTGGTATATATATATATATATATTTTTTTTTTTTATTATTATTTTTTTTTTCTTACAGATAATTGATATTGAAGCCAGATTTCAAAGTATTCAACAGGTAAAAATCCAAATGTATGATTCATTGATGTGTGATGTCCATTATTGACAAAATAAGATATTTGGGGGAGCAATAGATGGGCACTAATGCTTTTACTCTCCCAAATCCTCTGAAAATAATATTCTGTCCCAATTTTGTGGCAATAGTTGCTTCTAGACTAAATCCAAGGAGTGCCCAGGTATTTGGTCAGATACATAAAGCTGATATTCTTTACTACATATTTTCTACAGGCCATTAGCAGGCAGGCATGCAGCAGCAATCCATGCCAGAACTCTGGAACCTGTCTAAATCTTTTGGATTCCTTTCACTGTATGTGCACAAGTAAATGGCAGGTAAGGCATAACAGTTCTTCCATTATTTCACACAATACGGCACTGAAAGATTTAAATGGCACTTTAATTAGGGATTACAAGTAATTCATTTGTTTAAGTTAAGGACAGGATGACAATGTTGACCATGTTCACCAACACACATGCACCAGCCAGAAAACCTAGAGAAGGAATCACAATAGGAAGAATCCAATCACTGTGACTGTATCTAGGGACACAACCAGACTACAACAGGCTACTAGCTTCAAATCTTTAAATCAGATCAATTCAGTTGGGAATTGGCACCCTACACCTATGCCGATCTCCCACTGCCCCCGCTTATAATTATAAGGGTCGAGTGTTATGCAGGCATAGTAGTATTTCCCACGGGAGGCTTACTAGAATGAGAAATGCATTGTGGTGGAATAAATATTTGTTAGACCTTTCTATGTATAAGCATCTATATAAATATATACAAACATATAAGATATACTGTATATAAACTGTGTGACTGTGTGCTTTGATTTAAGTCATCCACTGCAATATAATATAAAGTTCACCCTTTGAAGTGGCCAGTTTTGTTTTTTGTGTAGGAAAGATCTGAGGACGTTCCCATGAATTGATTCTGGTGGACACAAGGGCCTGATATCCAATCCATAATTAAGACATATAATAGTGAACAGGTTCCTTTTTAATTTCACCTTAGCTTGAGTCTTTGGTGATGAGTTTGAAGTGATCAACGTGGTCAACGTTAAAACTTGATTAGAACTAAAATTCTAATGATAGAATCCAGAAGTATCTGTCTATAAGATGTCTTCTTCAAACGCTTCATTTAACCCCCGATGCATGACGGTTCTGCAATGCTGTCCACGCTGCTCCATGTTTTTTGTTTACCGACAGGGATAAGATTAAAAAAGAATTCTCACTCATAGCTCTCCATCCAATGAGGTACAAAAACATGTAAGGTTATAACATGCCACCTAATGTATGAAGATCCTGCCCTCTGAATACAAAGTTAACAGATGTAGTGTCAAAAATATGTTCACAAATATTTGAAAAAATATGTTCTTATACCCCAGAACTCAAATTTGAAGATAATATATAGCAGTCCTCACATACTGTAGCTAAATGTTTAAAAAATGTTGCTTCATTTTTTTGCATAAATCCTGCAAACGTTTTTCTCTAAATTGTCTAATCAATGGTTCTAGTTATCTCCACCCCAATATTTCTAGCTGTAATTAGGCTATCTTTGCATTCATTAATCAGTGTTTTAAAACATTTTGAAGAAACATCTTCTTCTACCCCCATATAATAACAATTAAATAAACCAGTGTATGTATAAATACACATTGACAAAGCCACATGGGTCAGATATAATGCTGGCTTCCCATGTTTGATATATAAAGAATATTGGAATAACTTTTTTTCTTTTCATTACCTTTGAGGGACCCATCTGTGCTGATGATGTCAATGAATGTCAGATTTACGAAGGGACTGCATTGGGTTGTCATAATGGTGGCCTATGCACAAACACACCTGGGAGCTACAGGTAAGTTCTGCGATGGAATATATTTAGTCTACGACTACCTGCATGTGTCCACCGGCCAAAGATGACCTGGTAAAAGTCAATTCAGGTGGCTCCTGATCGTTTGATTTTACTGTTACCAAGATGAATACAGAGATATGTAATTGGTTTCATGTGTTCCTTGGAAAGCACTTACAATGCAGACTTACACAATTATAGAAGTCCAGCCAAGTGGGCTAGTACTGAAACAGATGAGGTAGACAACATGCGCAGTGTGTACTGTCTGGTTCTGTGCATGTGCAAGAAAAAAAACTCAAGGTAGTGGCCCAGAGATTTTAAATGATAGCAGCCCAGAGGGAAACTTCCCCCATTGCCAACCTTGACCAAGACACGGGGTCCTCAGCAGGATCGTGTTGGGGATCCACCTGTACCTGGGAAAGTTATGGTCAATCAGTACACCCAAGCAAAACCTGTTTCTTGCCCCTTTCCTTTATACTTTCATGGTTTATCATGTTACAGAAGTTGTATTATTTGTTTCCTTAAGGGAGCTGGCTGGAGAGTTTCGGATTCACTAAGATTGGAAAGTACCCAAATTTAAAGATGTCTCCCTGGTTTTGGTTGCACTCTCTTTAGCAAAGACCCAAAGCCAATGTGCAAAAACCCAGCAAGCTAGTTGTAGCTGGTATAAAAAATGTACACCTTTGTGGGTCTTCCATTGTAAGCAATCAAATGAAGACATTGCATTCTGTGTTGTTTATTTCTTTAGCTGTTCCTGTACTCCAGAATGGTTCGGCCCTCAGTGTACCTCAAGGTACGATGACTGTAGAGTCGACTCAACTGACCTTTGTGGACATGGCTTCTGCATAGACTTAGACAGAGTTCAGCATAACCAGGTAAGTGTAATGATATCGAGCATGATATGAATCCAACACATCACAACATGATAGATGTTATGTGATTGTGACTAATTATTTTATCTTGTGTGAAAAAGAGTTCACACATCGCTGGTTTTACTACTCACAGCCGGCATATTTACTTTAAACAAACCAACGTTTGTGGGCTCACTCTATGAATCTGAATTAATTACCCCCAGCGCTCCGACGATCGGGTGCTCACGCCAAACTGACACAACATTTCATGTCACATTGTGGCAAACAGAATAGATCACTCTAATCACCAGTATTGTTTATTCTGTCATCATATTTACTTAAATAAGGCACACAAATGTACAGTACCCACTACCTGCGGGTATCCATTACATTGTATGTTTATTCCCACTTCAGCAAAATAACAGTAAGAGATATTTTGGGTCACAGTTTTCACACTTTATTAGTTGTAATTCTATTGTTCATTTGAAATATTTTAATACATGTATCTATGGATTGCATGATTCATTATACTCTGCTTTATATTCTACCTATAAATTGTAGCATCCAAAAAATGTAGTTGTGTTGCTGAATTTTTTATAAAAATCACTTGCTACTTCAGGTCCGTTAAAGGAGAGAGGATTGTTGTGCGCATGTTGTGTACCTTGTGTGATCTCTGATGGCTCCTCGTTTTTCCTTGTGTCGCATACGTCTGCAGTGCATTTTGTGTTGCAGCCTAAATACAGATGTTTCTGTGAAGACGGCTGGATGTCGCCACCAGGTAGTGCAGCCTGTACCGCGGACATCGATGAATGTTCCCTTCCCAATCCACCCTGCTCCCAGAATCCTAAAGTCCAGTGTGTGAACACCATGGGATCATTCACATGTGGCGATTGTCCGACAGGTATATTTACTGCGCATATTTTATATAAAGTATACAATGCAATATGGTTGAATTTGTACCAAAATAGTGAATATTTACATTGGCGTGGTATATATAACTGTAGAACATTTAAACATGTATGGGACAAGCATGAAGACTATCCTAAGCATGGTATGAAATAATAAAAAATATATCTAATAAAGAAAAGTGACCACTCCTAGCTCTAAACCCTCCACAGCAGCAATCTAACTTAATGGCTACCAAAATAGTATAAACCAGGGGTCTTAAAGGCATACCTCGAGCTTCTTAAAACCTCCTTTGCCTTAAATCCAGAGGTCTAGCTTTCTCTCTATCACAGGCACTCACTCAATCTTAGCCAAAAGGCAGAGAAGCTGTGAATACTCCAGCAATTCTATAACGTTCAATGTTTAAAGTAAACTGGAAAGTGAAGAATGTTGCAAGAATGAACATTGTAATTATGTCTCTTCAAAGGCTGGCAAGGGAATGGTTATAGTTGTCAGGATATCGATGAATGTCAGACAAACAATGGTGGATGTTCAACAGCTCCATATGTAAAATGCATGAATACCATGGGATCCTATCACTGCGGACCATGTCCACCAGGTAATGCACTCTGAATACTAGACAAAAACATTAAAATATATATTTATATTTTTATCTTCCTTACGAGAAGTAAATAAGTACCTATGGATCTATGAATACAAACGTGTTTTCCATGTGGTGTGGGTAGTGAATGTAATCCTATGGTCCCTTCCATGGAAAATCATGAGTGTTTTTCTGCATTTTCACTTGAGATTTGTTTCCTCCCACTTAATTTTACCCTTTTCCACTCTTCCTATTTCTTTTTTTTTGATTCTATGGCTCTCCTTTCTCTTTTCCCATGCGTCACATCCCCACCATCTGTGCCATACATCCTAATGTTTGATGTAACCGCTGCCTCTATACACATTATGGCAACTTTCACATTGTGACCTTTAGGACTTATATCCAGCAAACACTTTTAGCTCCTAAAAAGAGGGACATCAGGGCAGGAAAAAGGGACAGACATTTTGGCTCCAAAAGAGGGATTGTTCTTCCTAAACAGGGACACTTCAGTTATATGCTCATAAGTAGGGCTGACCAACATGTATGCTCATTTGCTTTTGGATATGATCACACCAATAGTTGTCCTGACTCCCATATAAATTTAAAAACAAATCCAGTTTGCAGATTTACATATGAAGGCAGAAATGATCACCTGATTTAGGATAGGTCAAACTTCCCCCTTATCAAACATGATGCAAGAGAAAAGGGCTCTTTATATTAAGAAGTATGGAAGACGTATAGTATGAAATTCGCTACTCCCAGTGTTTGTGCCAAAAAATGCCTTTAAATATGGGTTGGATTTTTTTTTTTTTAGCAAAGAAAAATATCCAGGGATATAAATGGACAGGATTAGTTATAGCATGTTGATCCCTTAAAAAGAAATCAGATTTTGGAGTCAAGACGGATTTTGTCTCCTTTTTGAGGCACAATTGGAAATCACTTCAATGTGGGGTGGGTTTTTTTTGTGCCTTCTTCTGGATCGACACCAAGGTGTTGGATGTGTGTTCGTGTCAACATAAATTACTATGTAGGAAAGAAAACATCAGCTTATAAAAAATAACTAGGCAAAACAGTTCAATAAAAATAGACAAATTGGACCAATTTATGATGAACTTACGAGCCAACAAATAAGCTGTAGGAGCCACCGCCGCCACCTGAAGGCTGGAAATATGCCCAACCCTAAATAAATGTTTTTCCAGATTTTCAAGTAGATGGAAAGGTTGTGCTGCATAGTGATCAGGGCATAACATAAGTTACATGTGCTAAGCACCTAAAGAAGCTTAAAAATGAATCTAGAGCTTACTCAGGAGTGCCAGCCTAGTATACAGTATGTCATACTGAGCATATGGAAAGCATAAGTGATTAGAAATGAGCTGCTATAGTACTTTGGAGTTACGGAACTGCTTTTCAGACATGCTTGTTTTGTGTATACAATTACATACACACACATTGAAATACATTTGTCATATGACTAGGTTATGAAGGCGATGGAAAGACTTGTACTCAAATGGATACCTGCTCAGTAAATAATGGAGGTTGCCATCCGCTAGCATCCTGCGCTCCCATGGAAGGTAATGTTCTAGCAGCTGATTACTATGAGTAGTAAATTGGACTCTAATACATATTTTAAATGGAAATAGGACTATAGTGTGCCTTTAATTGCACTATAAATTCTAAACAAAATATACATTATGATTACTATGTGGGCTGCAGTTATATTCAACCACATTGGTGCACATAACTAGCTTTTTTCCAGTAACAGATAGCACTTTGCCGATTTGTGTCTGTCCGCCTGGGTATGATGGAAATGGATATGGACCCAGTGGCTGCCTGGCTGTCAGTGATATCTGCGAGAAACAGAACCCTTGCGTGAATGGAGATTGCCAGGTAAATATGTTTAGAATAAATCTAAAATTGATAATTAATTGTTAGAGTGGCACGTTTGACAATCAAGCCTTCTGCAAATGTTATTAATGGAGGGCACACAACACAATGGACGGTGTATCAAGATCAACAATATGTAAAGGGGAGAAAAGTGTTCTGTGCCTTTGTCTTACTTTTCCTGTGTCTCTGCCGTGTTTAGTGTGGCAATGTTTTGTCTTGTGTAGTCTGTGTCGGTACCTTGTGCATTTTGTGGTGGTTTCACTCTGCCTTGGGTTGTTCATCTGTCTTCAATGCTTCTCCATTGTTTGTGTGCCTATGCCACACGCCTGGCGAGCTTTGACTTGTGTCTGGTGCTGGTATTCCTGGTTACGCACCTTGTGCACCTACCTTGTTTCTGGGCATCCATTTATCCTGTGCAAGGCACCCTTCTGTCTTCTTCTTGCTTTGTGCATCTTTTGACCAGAATCTTTTCAACCCCTCTTAATTATTATTAAGAAAAGGAACAAGTAACTCAATTAGGAAATTATTTGTTGCTATATGATTCTCCTTGATATTTGTCGTCTTCAGCCTACTGGGTCGGGTTATACATGTAAGTGTGATTCCGGTTGGAACGGCATTAATTGTACAGAAAACATCAATGAATGCTCCAGTAACCCCTGTCAGAATGGTGGCAGTTGTATCGATGGGGTTAATAGTTACATCTGTAACTGCACCAGTGCTTGGACAGGCTTCCACTGTGAAACTCCCAAACAAGGTACGATGATCCTGGCATTTGGACCCTGAAGATAGATCCTATTGCTGAATGTAGTCATCTATGTATATTTAAGTGTTGCTTTAATGTAGTCAAATACATCGATCCTTTCATTATTAAATTAGGCAACAAGTAAGCGTTTATTATTTTAAAAAGTATTTATAATAAGATATGAAAATTGTCATAACGTTTTCGCGTAGGGAATATTTCAATTTTGAGTCACAAACCATAAATTTATTTAGATCCTCAAGTGTAATGTTTGTGGACAGCTACGTATTCAGCAAAAAGTGCAAAAAAGTAGCAGGTATATAGAAATGAGAAAGAACGTGTCACAGGGTATAAGCAATCAAAATGCGATGTCCTTTGTGTCCTTATCTGCTCGTCTATGCCCCGAAATTCTTAGAGTGCTTTGGAAACTCTACACTTTTGACTTCTGAGCAGGACTGTTTGTAGACTTGCTCACGCTGACAGCTATTTTATCTTTACTGACTGTCTTCAATAGTTACTTTGATAATAACCTGCATGGCTATCTATGGCACTTGGTTATAAATGGTTTTGTGTTGCTTTTATTGACTGATCAGCGGTGGGGTATTAGAATCCAATCTCACAGGGGCTACTGATAGTAACGACTTTAAAATGCCCATGTTTAGAATTTTTTATTATTATTATTATTTTACTTAAGCTACTACAAGGGCCTATGGCCAAGAAGAATCTGGTTTAAGAGGCTTAATAATAACAGTAACAAAAAAAATATCGGGTATGATATATTAATTTTAAAAAAGTTATATATAATGGTTGACGGTTGGCTGGCTGATGGACGTATAGATGGATAGATCTAGAGAAAAGGGAGTTACTATACTAGTGCAATTGGTTTGCCATGCCTTTCTAAGGTCTTTGTGTTGTTGCGTTTAGATTGTGGCGGTGATTTAACTGGCTTATTGGGCACATTCAGTTACCCAAACAATCCAGGTGCTGAGCAATATGAACATATGGTGAGCTGTTCCTGGGTAATCAGAACGGTACCAGACAAGGTATGGAAGCATAACTATTATTTACATAACATACGTTTGCATTGTTAAGAAGTCTTGTTGGATTCATACTGTAACACATTACTAGCCAATTCTAGGGACACAGAGTATGATTTATCATAGGTCTCTGCAGTGTATTCACTAAACAACTTTGAGGAAGAGGTGAATATTACATCTCCCTGGCTTCACAATGCATCCTGCAAGAAAGGCTGAGCTGTGGTTCATAAACATGTATGTGATTTGGTGATTTAGATATTTCCAAGTGAATACATTTGTTGGATTACTTTTAATAATATCTCTTAGAATATTAAGTGGTAGAAAATCACTGTTTCCAATATAATGGAGTGGAAAAAGTAGAGTGTTTTTCACCTATTAACTCTGTTTACTGATAATGGTGTTGGATGCCTTTGACTTTGCTGTTAACACAAGGAAGATGGTCTTGTAAAAGATAACAATATGATATGTTTAGTATAACTGAAACTTTGTGTTTATCTATGATTCTCATTGTTATATTATGTTCTATACGCTCTGTTTTCAGATTCTGCGTATCACATTTCCTTTTTTCCATTTGGAAGCAAGTGCCAATTGTAACTCAGATTATCTTCAAATTCATGATGGAGAATCTATTTCAGCGTCACAATTGGGGAAATACTGTGGAACAGAGATTCCAGAACCGATCGAGGGCACTCATAATTCCTTATTTTTCTTGTTCCGCTCCGACCACGTCACAAATGCTGGAGGCTTTCGGGTTTCTTGGGAGTCCATCCAAGCAGGTACAACCATCTCCTCTGTGTACACAACTTACAGTTGTGTTTCAAATATTTTATATTGTATACATTTCTAAAATTACCATCTATTTTCTTTCCACTTTAAAAATACATTTTCAATAACTAAACTGATCCTGAGCAAAGTTTCTTAAGTGCTACTGAATTTCTCTTATTATTATGAGTTTTACCCTACTTTCAATATATGCATTAGCATCATCTTCAAACAACAACTTATTACGAGCTTTCCATTGTGTATTTAGAATGTGGAGGGCAGCTCGTTGGAACTCATGGGTCAATTTCCTCACCTGGATATCCTAACAATTATCCGCCAAACCGTGATTGTTATTGGACAATCTCAACCGATCCAGGCCTTTATATTACATTTTCTTTTGGTACACTAAACATTGAACAACATGAAGACTGTGAACAGGATTACCTAGAGGTAAGCAGGAAGAATTTGAGGTTGGTTATATGTCGTACATTCTTTATGTAAAAAAAAATCCCAGTCGTCTGCTGTTGTATGAGTTTGGAATGTTGGTTTTCTTGGTATGTTTTTCACATTTTGGGGTGTATTAAGTTGCTTTATTTTTCTTGCTAAAATATAACAAAGCTTCGGATTGTTAAAGTACTTGTTTTTTGTTTAAATTATTGAAATGTGTTCAGAACATGGCCAAGCTATATAGGAAGCTGTCTAAATGAAGTTCGTAGGCAATCTCAGAATGTCTATTTGAATTGTGTTATTAGACTTGTCTCCTTCAAATTAATAATTTGCAGAATTTGCACATAAAAACAAATAATACAAATCTATTTATTATGGGACTGTGGTTTGCTTATTAGCGAGTTACAAGGTCTGCTTTGTGGAAGGAACCAAAATCAATCTATGGTATAAGGTGTGGTGGGCAAATTACTAGAAGATGGTGTGCAGTAAAGACGTACAGATTAGAAAATATGTTCTCACGGGGGTGTTACTGCGGAAACCTCTCACTTTTGCCCCTTCTACAATGATACATGTGGGAACAAAGACATCTGTGAAAGCAAGTGGAGGGTGACAGTTTCCCGAAACCCTGCGTGTGTCATGAGGTCGTGAGCAAAGTGTTGCTACTTATATGGCAAAATGATTCTCTTTTTTGATGCAGATCCGCGATGGTCTTCTTCCCCAAGATAATGTCCTTGGAAAATATTGCACGAGCCAGTCACCTGCCCCTCTCCAGACGTCAGGACCTTTTGCATGGGTTCACTTTCATTCAGACAGCTCAATGTCAGATAGAGGCTTTCAAATCACTTATATAACATTGCCATGTAAGCATAAGGATATTTTTCTTCTATAATCCCTAAATCATTTAGCATAAGCACTCTGTTTTATAATGGAAATGCTTTAGGTGCCAACTGCCAACGTTAGCGGAGTATGGGCACGACAAATGCATTTAGAATCTCATTGTATTCTCCAAGGCTCTTGATATATATTCCTGTCTCCTAGTCAATCCTTAGGTCTTGCTGCTCATATCCTAGATTTTGTCTGATACATTTCATTTAATGTATTGGGCCTCAGCGAGACAATAGCTGTAGTCATTAATTGTGTAATATACTAAAGGAACTACTTTCTATATGTACAGGTAGTTTCTGACCTTCTACATTCGGTCTTATTGCTTTTATTAATTGCAGCTGAACCTGGCTGTGGAGGAAACTTTGTTGATTCTGAAGGCTTTATTCTATCTCCCGGATGGCCAAATTCTTATGTTGGAAACAAACTCTGTGTTTATGCCATCACGCAATCACCCAGTGACCAAATAAATCTAAGATTTACCCATCTGGACTTGGAAAGTGACAGTGGATGTACTTTGACATACATTGAGGTAAGTGCAACTCATTTCTGTTGGGTTCCTACAAGACTTTCCCCTGCAACAGGTTTTTTAATCAAACAATTGCTGTGCATGAAAAATGGGCAGCTTTCTATTAGCATATAAAAAAAATACTAAAGGAAACAAATATTTGGCAGCCCACAATAGCAAATGAGGCAATGAAACCCAATATATTGAAAATAGACTTTGTTTAAAATGTAACAATTAATATATAACATTTCTAAACTATATAGCACTCGCAAAAGAGTAGATGGGAATCCAGTAAACACTTTGTATCATATTACACTGTGAAATTCTACTAACGGGACTGTGGAAAAGGTTATTTCAATAAAATGAGTATGCAATATGTGTGAAACTCTAAAGGTTTATTATACTGCATTTGCCATTAGAGTGATTTTCCATATATCCTGCTAATATTCCTCTTGTATGTATGTTAATCAGATTCGAGATGGGAATACAGAAACTGCCCCATTGGTGGGCAAATACTGTAATAGCACGATTCTCCCTTCTATCACATCGAGCTCAAACACACTTTGGGTGAAATTTAAGTCTGATGCCTCAGCAACAAGTTCAAGTTTTAGAGCATTTTACCAAACTGGTAAGAATATATAATTCATAATATCTGAGCTGGTATTATGCATACAAAAACTTAAAATTGCCTATTTTTAAGTTTGGATTAAATCTTCCTAAGTATTGTTATATTTGTTGAAAGGCAGCTTTAAAAAATCTAAGATCACTGTTGCAAATCTAGATTAACATTTCTCAATTGTGGCCACCAGCCCAGTCACCGGACACATGGCACCACTTACATTATTCCTAAAATCAAATAGAAGCATCTGATCTCAGACTATGTTGTAATGGTGTGCGGTAAAATGTACATTTCTATTTGTTTTATACATGTATGTTCCAAAATAGGGTTGCCTTGGTGGCTACTAGAATGGTTATAAACAGAGCATTAGCACTTGAAAACAGTTATCAGGACTGTGTTGTAGAGTCAAGTTGTTTGCATATTATAAAGCAAGGATCTCACTTGGCCGTCTTCTTCCCAGTACAAAAAAATACTATATGTCCCATTTTGGAATCATCATTAACATTACATTTCTTTTAGCTTGTGGGGGTATGCTCTCTGGAGAAGGAACCATTCTGACACCCCATTATCCCAATGCCTACTTCCGTGAAAGGACTTGTGAATGGATTATTACTCAACCAGAAGGAGAAGTGGTTCTGCTCAACTTCAACTCATTTGGCATTTCAAATGCTACAGATTGTATCGCTAATTATGTTGAGGTAAGTGGAATCTTCTAGGTTTGTGCAGACTGTTGGATTAGGTCAGGAAATAAGGCTGTAGACAGCAGGTCTAGGATAGTTTAGGATGGAGCAGACAAAGTGAGACAGGCATCGCTCTCACTACACAGAACAAGCCTTGGTCATGACCAGGCGGCAGACACAAGTAGTGTAGAAGGCAATTTGAATCAGAAATCAAGAGATAACGCAAGGGAAACACAATGACAAAGGAAGAACCAGACTGAACTATGAAAGAAAAATTAGAAACAAATGGGCCAGTTAGAAAAAAAAATAAAAAGTAAGGAATAAAAGATTATCCAAGAAGATAATTGTGCAGCATTTGCCCAAGGAAACAAAAAGGTCCCAAAACAGCATTTAGGATTTGTGTTTAACTGGAAGCAGGACAAAGACCCAGAGGGAACACAATTTCTGGAGTAAGCTGCAAGCTACAGTTCCAAAATAATAGAATAATGGCTGGGTTTATAGACCTGGCTCTGGGCGGCTTTAATGCTGGGAAGGTGCCATTGAATTTTTGCTGTTTAAGTGCTTTGTGTTTGTTTTGTTTGTTACTCATATACTTCCTGTCGGTTCCCAAGAGCAACAATGTTTCTCCTAGACATACAACAGTATCAAAACTATTTTATGTAGGATAATTAAAAAAAAAAACAGATTGTCTATAGGTTCAGGATACACATATACCTGTGGTGTCCACGTTTCTCTGTAGTGGCCCACTTCATCAGAAATGTATGTGTCCATTGGCTGCAGTCATTTTTTATTGAGAGAAAATATGGCCTTTTAGCTGTCAAACTGTTTTTAGGTAAATTCACAGTAATGTGCAGTGTATGTGTGTATTGCAGAGCCCCACAGTAGTAAAAATCACAATTATATACAGTATGATTATATCACAGATCCCCATAAAACTTACAGCAATGTGTACATATCCACATACACTAACACACATACACAAACACACAGAGATCCACACAAACATACAGAGGTACTCAAACTAACAAAACCAGACATACACACAGACTTTCACCAACATAGCTAAACACACAAGCTTTACCCACAATACACACACAATAACATACCCAAGCACTCACACTAACATATCCAAAGACACGTGTTCACACTAAAACACACACTAACATACTCAGACACACAGACATGCACTAGCATACCCAGACACACACTAACGTACCTAGACACACATACATAAATAGCCAAACGTTAACGTAAAACCTCCTTATAATATATTTAGGACTCTGCCCCACTAGTTTTAAATAATGACCTTGATATATCCTTGTCTTGTGTTCCAGTTTCAACAATTTGTATTATTACAAGGTGTGTGGTATGGTTTTACTTTTAGATAAGAGATGGACCTTCTGCAGACTCGACACTCATTGGAAAATACTGTGGCCCTGATGTACCCCCACCAGCTCACTCCACACAGAGATCCTTGTATATTAAATTCACCACCGATGCCTCGGAAACTAACCGGGGCTTCTCAGCTACATATAGCTCCCTAATTGAGGGTGAGTTTGGCTGCTTTATAGGTTGCTTTCAAACTTTTTTTCTTGCATAATTTATATTTTTTATAAAAACCACATCTGCTGGGTTTGAGGGATAGTTTATAAGCTCCTATGAACTACTGACTGTTTGCAGACCTACGTTTAATTGCCACCTTGTAAGATTATATGTTCAGTGAAATAATATATGACAGCAATTAGACATTAAGGAAATATACAGAGTTTTGAGGTTTTATACACAATTATCGATGCCTTTTTGTATCACTATGGTTAGTTCTGTGTTGGAAGCTTACATTATACGTAGGATTTCTAAACCATGCACGCAATGTAATATAGGAAATCAGTATTCTATTGTTCTGTTATATGTCTTCTAAATGTGCATTTTTCTTGGCAGGCTGTGGGGGAACACTTACTGGCCTGGAAGGTGCATTTACTAGCCCTAGTTACCCAAATGTCTACCCACATGGAGTTAACTGTATGTGGTTTATCACAGCCCCTCCTGGAAATATCATACGATTGACGTTCACATCATTTAACCTTGAGTTTTCTCACACATGTTCATATGATTACCTGGTAGTCTATAGCAATGTTACCGGAAGTATAGGAGACCAGATTGGAAGGTATGCTATCATGTTTCTATACTACATAACTGAAAATTCAAAAGAAAAAATGAATACTTTAAACATATAAAATGTATAAGGAAAGTTGTTGTTTTTATATGTTGCTTCATAACCAAGATTTTAAAGGCACCATGCTGGTGCCTTTAAGATACAGAGCACAAGGATACAACATCATATAGAGACACACAATCAGTAGGCGATAGCTGTTCTGATGTTTAAATGACCCTTTATTGGACACCTATGTCGTAAGTATACCAGTACACAAAACATTACATATAAGATGTCTATGTGCCAATTAACTTCACAACTCTTTAATTATGTAATGTCTTTTCAAATAACGCTTGTACAACAGTGTAATACGTACTGTAAACAATTTACAGGCTTGCATGTTAATAATCCTGGCAACAGCTCTGTAACGTAACAACTAGTATTTACACTGAACAGACATAACATTATAACCACTGATAGGTGAAGTGAACAACACCGATAATCTTGTTATCATGGCACCCGTCAGTGGGTGGGATATATCGGGCAGCAAGTGAACTTTTTGTCCTCAAAGTTGATGTGTCAGAAGCAGGGAAAATGGGCAAGCTTAAGGATCTGGGCGACTTTGACAAGGGCCAAATTGTGATGGCGAGAAGACTGGGTCAGAGCATCTCCAAAACTGCAGCTCTTGTGGGGTGTTACCGGTCTGCAGTGGTCAGTACCTATCAAAAGTGGTCCAAGGAAGAAAAAGCGGCGAACCAGTGACAGGCTCATTGATGCAAGGCTCATTGATGCAAGTGGGGGGGTGAAGGCCGGTCCGTGTGGTCAAATCCAACTGAATGCTGGTTCTGGTAGAAAGGTGTCAGAACACACAGTGCATCGCAGTTTTCTGTGTATTGGGCTGTGTAGCTGCAGACCGCTCAGGGTGCCCATGCTGACCCCTGTCCACTGCCAAAAGCGCCTACAATGAACACGTGAGCATAAGAGCTGGACCACCAAGCAATGGAAGAGGGTGGTGTGGTCTGATGAATAATTTTTTCCTTGACATCAAGTGGATGGCCGAGTGCGTCTCTTTACCGGAAGAACACATGGCATCAGGATGCATCCATGGGAGCCTTACAACTTACAGGACTTATAGGATCTCCTGCTAACGTCCTAGTACCGGATATTACAGCACACCTTCAGAGGTCTAGTGGAGTCCATGCCTCAACGGGTCAGGGCTGTTTTGGAGGCAAAGGGGACCTACACAATATTAGGCATGTGGTCATAATGTTATGGCTGACCAGTGGAGAGCTTTTTAGCATGCGCTCTTGGTATTTATTGAATTTGGCACTTATTACTCCATCAATGGAACTCACTTATCAATCTGGGTATATAATAACTGAGCTATCTCACCGGATGTGCCAATTTGGTAGCTACTATGTTGGGTGAACCCTATCAAAGCGTACATCTGCACTCGGAAAGCATTAACTCCCTTTGTATTTTTCAATATCATCAGTTATTCTTTTTTTCATTATTTATCAATGTTTCTATTTCTAAAACTAAGTAAAAATATATTAGTAAAGTAAAATAAAAACGCCTTACCTAATGGAATACAGATTACGACATAGGATGCTATGTGCATTCGGATTGAAATATTCAATGCCTTTACTTATATTACAGATATTGCGGACGGTCCATTCCTCCATCGATTACCAGTAGTGACAACACAATGATGGTACACTTAGTCACGGATAGTACTACAGCTACTGAGGGATTTTCAGCTAATTACATAGCAATAAATGCATCTACAGGTAAAAAATGTTTGCTTTCTTCTGCTTTAATGTGCCTCCTAAAATCCATTGAAAAAATATTCAGAAACTAAGCATGTTATTTACTCAAGAATGGACATTTTACACACCACCTATGAAATGGTAGTCCACTAATTTGCACTCATTATCAGATAAGAGCTTTTTGGGGGGGGGAGTGCACCAGACCCTTCCCCAAAAATGGCAATAGCTCCTGTAAAAGGGTACAGTGCATAACTCCTAACTGTCTCATTTTAAGACGGATAGTCATGATTTAGGTGCACCAATATGGGCCAAAGGAGGGTGCCTTAACATGACATGCTCTGGAAAGGAAAGGTAGGTTGATAGTCCTGCTTCTATCTCCACCGTAATGACAAATTACAAATAATGTGTCTTTGGCATATGATTCTCTTGGTTTAAAGTACTGAGTAAGTGGTCTATTAAAAACACAAGCCAAATTGTACATTTTTATGGCAGACAAGTGGATAATAGGTTTACAATGGAAAATACACTTGATGGGGTGCTGTACGGTACATTCATATAGTCTTGGGCAAAGCAAAGGAAAAATTGCAAAGGTTGGTCTCTTTGGATGGTGTGTAGAGATTGACACCTTGTTATTTTTTAGTACACTGCTTCATAACCACTGAGGCTCAAAAGAGGTAAACATTTTAAACCCAACCATCCTGGATTATAGGATAGTAATAACAATAATGAAATTGATTATTTTACATGGTAATTAGGGTTGGATATAAAGTGATATGTTCTAACTGCAACTTTCCTACTTTTTGTAAAACCTCCAATTTTCCCTATCTTTTTATTTTGTATTATTACGATTATATCATGTTATAGGACACACTGCTTGACTCAAACTATGAATAGCTTAATTTCTCCTAAAAAAACATATATAGGTTTCCCTAGGTGAACTGTCATTGTCATTATGTTGCATTGTCAACAGCATTGACACCATAAATTGGCTACGCAAACTTTGGGATAAACAGAATCTGATAAATGGGTAGCTTTTACCTTAACTAAAGTGTAACTGAAATGGTAAATGTTGATGTAGTTATTTTACTTTGTACAACAATGTCCACCATTTCTAAATTACTTTTATACTAAATGTATTTCTTCTCATTGCTGCAGAGTAATAATACCACATGTTGCCATTGGCTCCAGAAAGAGTTTTCAATGCCTGCGGCTATGTAGCTATGAAAGGATTTGGATTTCTTTCCTGCAAACATGCCCAGTTTTAAATAAAAAGCCAGTGTTTAGCACTAAAGTAAAAATTTGGAAAAGGCTATGAAGTGGAAAAAATATCAGTAAAATATGTTTATATTTATTTTACTTTTAGGATTCTTAATTTACATAATTAACTAATGCTTACCATTTTTTAGTTTTGTTTTTTTGAAAATACCTTTAATCACAGGTTTATGGCTTCATGTTAGGATTTTTTTTTCATGCATATCCCACCTAAATGTAGCCAGAGCTGGTGAGTGGCCCAGTATAAACTGATTAGGGGCCATACTAGACTTTGGCCTTTGCTTTTTGATCTGCATTAAAATTAAGCTACCATCTACTCCAGTGTGAGTGCGATAGTGAATACATAGTTTGCCTCGGGCATTAGGAAATGTTTATTAATCCATTTCTAGATACAAACAACGAAACATATGAAGTTTCAGTCATCAGATATTATACTAATCATACAAAAGGGTGGCCTGGAAACAAAAGAAAAAATATGAAAGGAATTTTTTCATCAATCAACCCTGTCTTCAGTACCAGACCACATTTTACAAATAATATGTTGTTCTCCAAGTGCCCACGCAATTTTTTTTACACAAGGCTTTGCGTGCTGCTGATTATTCCCCAAAAATTGATCTGGCAGAAATCCCTGAACCGAGGGATGAAAGGCACAGCTTTAACCCTTCGGTTCCTTGAGGCTGGCTGGAGCAACGTAGCTTTGACACACAAAAGATTAACTAACTTAACATCTGTGAGGTCAGCAAACCACTGCGACTATGCCCAGTTTTCATATTCAGAAATATAAAACAATATTAACCCCTTAAGGACAAAGCCCGTACATGTACGGGCTCAAAATGCATTGTTCTCAATGGGTTTAGGGACCGCCCATTGTCCTTAAGGGGTTAAGAGTATTGAGCAATTTTGTTGAACAATAGATAGATTCATCACATTACATGAGCATGAATATTAAAGATGAGAGGAGCTGCCTAATTGGCGCAGATCTATCAACGACACAGTCCTTAGTATATTTGCAGTATTTCTTTGGTAATGAATACTATAGCCAGAATAGTGGGCAAAAACACAAAATTGTGTTGAATGGACAATTTGAATTTACAGCTACATTAATGAAGGGTGTTTAACATAATTTGTAATTATATTCCCCAAAAACCTGGGGATTATTTGTTTTGGGATTTTTTGTAAAAGTAAGCAGTATACATCTACCCTAAACAATTATACACATATAACATATTCTAGAAATATACCGTGTGAGGGGGAGAAAGAACCAGATATGTAGTTAACCAAGTGTGCTAGAACCCCTAGGGCCATCTCTGACTGAATTTGGGAGAAGTGGAGGGAAATAGGTGTGCATCCCGCCATGTCAGATGGTACATAAGTAGCATTCCAACTCTCTTACACCTGGCAAAGGCTTCTGTGGGTCTGAGTCTACTGGCAAGTTAGGCCCAGCATGATGGTAGGAGCACATGCCAGAGCTTATCTGGTTAAAATATATTGTTCCCTTTTGTTTTTAGGTCATTGCATGCAGAAGAATGCTTGCAATGACCTCTGTATTGGATCAGACATAAATTTGGCTCAGCCCCTGTGGTCCTGAGTGAGACAAAGTCTTACTTGGCCCCAGCTGACTCACCCGCTCCTAATGCCCTCATATCCTTCCTTGTAAGGCAAGTTTTGTACAGCGTCATATGAGCTGGCCCACCGGTGCTTGGCATATGCTAAAATGTGAATATGTCTTTCTCTAAATGCAATGTCAATCCATAATCTCCCTCATATCTGCATTACCGGCCCACTCTCCCTCCTACAAAAGGCATAATGGTGCCACTGGCCTGAAGAGGGTGAGCTCGCGGCAGACGTTTCAAGGAAAAGCTACATCATAAGGCTCATGGCAGTAAATGCATAGAAGCACAAAAAACGTAAAGGGCAGTTGGAACAACACCGGCATCCTGTAAAGGACAAAAATAATTGTTTTTCTTCTAATATTTCAGACGTTACTCAATTGGGCTTATTTTTAGTAACTTATGCACCTCAGTGGCATTATATTCACGTCTGCATTCGCAATTTGTACGGACTACTGCATGTTCAGCAGTTATACTTCTTAGACTAATGTCATGGAGGATTCTGAATTGGAACAGATTGTAGGTGTCTATAGTTTAATTGAATGTGGGAGAGGAAGGAAATAGAGAAGCATTTTTGATGTGATGAGTTAATCTTCAGGAGGAATGCCTTCCATTATTTGACATTTACATGCATAACGCCCACTGTGAACGAATCCTCTGTTTAAGTCTCTCCAACGCCCCTGGAGTGAAATCTCTTAGTAAGATTACAAGTATTAAAAGGGAGCTTTTACTTTCACAGCTTTTACCGTAACTAAAGTTATTAGTAAATTAAGCTAAAGCTTGTGCATATTGTGTTTTTTGTCAGCTAAAGGTGCCATTAAACTTTGTTTAAATTTTAAGAAAACAATTAAATAATTACTTATATTAAATTAAAGGTTAATTAAAAACACGTTTAATTACCTAACCTGCTCACTTCTACCTGCTGTCTTAACCTTGGTCTTCTTTACTTCACAAACCAGTCTGCTCAGAACGTCCGTGTCACTGATACAACCACCACACTACTTCTCACTTTTCTCTATTCCTTATATTTGTCCTCACCCCATTCCCTCATGATTGTATTCTTGCGAGCAGGGCTCTCTCCGCCTAATGTGTCAGTTTGTCTTAGTCTGCCACCTCTAGTCTTCTCATACCCCTTAAATATATGTATTGTTAGACGTGCTGCCAACACTCGAGAGGCCATTATGCACCCTTCACAAGAGATTTAGCCCACCAGGCAAGTGGTAACCTGGTAATAAAATGATTAAGCCACAGTCATTAGGTTTCCATGATACAAGACTCTTTGTTCTAGGCTACCAGTTTAGGGATTACTGTCAAAGTAAGTTACTAGGAAATTGGTCATAATAATGATGCAAAGAATGCCAATGCACCAAACTTCGTTAACTAATAACGACGGTAGATGGTAAATCTAAAGTATAACGATAAAATCCAGGCTTAATCAAGAGCAAAGCCCAGTAAAGCATGACAGGATCTGTTTTTAGTTATACAATACAGCTGTTAGACACAAGGGTGTATTTAAAACGTCAAATTCTTGTACTAAATGGGGAGAAGTCAGCATGATAATTCCATTTGTTTCCATGTAATAGCTCTGTATGAAAATCTTTGCCTCATTGTTCCTTTTTTATGTACGTAGAGCATCTTTCTTTTCGTTCCAACAGCCTGTGATTTTACATCATCAGCACCAACCGGTGTATTTACCTCTCCAAACTACCCTAACAACTATCCCAATTATAAGGATTGTGTCTACAAAATCACGGTGGAGCAAAACAAACAGATAGTATTGAATTTTACTCATTTTATCTTGGAGATCACCACAAAATGTGAAAAGGATTATGTGGAAGTCAGGTAAGTCCACTTACAATGAACCCTTCTTGGCAATATATACTGTACATTGTTGCTAAAATCTATTCTTTAATTTACTTGCACTTGTTAGTATTGATATCCCTTGATATCCCAGTACATTTGTTTAGATTTTTAGAATAATTTGGTTTTCCTCTTTGATCATTTAGTCCAATATGCTTTTCAGGCTCAGTGAGATTTTCAGTGTCCAGTTTGGGTATTGATAAGTTAAAGCAGGGTGATGGGGACAAAAGGAAACACTGTCTGAAATAATTTCATGTCTTATCATATTTTTAATTTTAGAGATGGAGGCTACGAAACGTCCCCATTAATCGGCCGATTTTGTTCTCAGTCACCTCCAGTAATTGTGTCCCACAGCAACAAACTTTGGATCAAGTTTAGAAGCGACATGAGTTTCGCATACAGTGGATTCTCAGCTCACTGGGACAGCGCATTAACAGGTCAGTGTTCCTAGCTTTCACGGGGTTTTTCTGCTCTACATATACAAAGATCTCATCACTGAGCATGCATGGAGTTTCATAGACATTTTACTGCATCTTCTAAATAGATTGGAGTTGACAAGGTGCTATTGATACACAGAACTGAAGTAACTTTTTAGTGACCTTTAATATATTTACTAATTATATATACAGTATATATGGCAGACCCATAGTGACAATGTACCCCACAAGACTGGGACATGTTCAACAATCATTAAGTCCACTTCAGCAATTCCCAGACACAAGTTACACAGCATCACGTGGGATAAGTCTCAAGCAAAAAAAGTCTTTGTTGCTGAAGACATTCTACTTGCACAGAACAAAAGTACTTTCGGCACATTGTAATAGTGTCAGGCAACTTTACCCCAAACCAACCAAATGGCTTAGTAGTATCACAACCCCAAAACACATTTGAGACGTGAACACGTGAACCTTACAACAAGACTGATATATCATGTTCAGTCCAGCAGACTCTGTCGCTGACCAGGGGGGACCATTGAGGGAGAATAGAAAGTATTGCGTTAAGAAACATATTCCGCATGGAGGCTCTATCATAGGCCATATATGGATCTGCATGAAAAGAAACTTTGTTTCTAAACGTTCAGACTCTTTAAAACTGGTAGAGCACAATGAAGTGTCAATGAGGTGGCTCAGCTCGATCCTGTGCCATGTGTGCTAGCGGAATGAGTGCATGGAGTGTATGTTCCACATGGACAGGGTAAGTGTGTGCCTGGTGAGACACATTACAGTTGTGTTGAAGATTGTTATGGTGCCAGGCCCAGGAGGCTGCATGAAACCTGCCACACCTTACACAGCCGTTTCTCTTTGTTTTGCAGGTTGTGGTGGGACCCTTACATCAGTGTCTGGAAGCTTTATGTCTCCAAATTACCCCATGCCATATTACCACAACTCCGAGTGTTACTGGCTGCTGAAAGCCTCTGGTGGAAGCATCCTAGACATCCAGTTTGAGTATTTTCATTTAGAGACTGATTTAAACTGCCGTCATGATTATCTTGCTGTAAGTACATCAGCTGCTACATGTATACGCAACAGTATCTAAATATACACTTAACATATTAATTGCAATTTAGGTTGACAAAAGACCAAAATCAATCAAGTTTAACCCTTCTACCCCAAAAGAAGGCAAAAAAACTCCAATTAAACTTTTTTTAATTTTGTCAGTTGGGGGGGGACTCTTGTTGACAAAATGCAATCGGATTTCTCTGTGGCTCTTTAATATTAATGTTTATTTTATCATATATATCATATACTGGTAGCCCTTTATGTTCTGCTTATCTAAAAAAAATATCCAGACCCTTGTTGAAGGCATCTATTGTATTGATAGCACTACCTCTCTTGGCAGTGAAATCCATACCTTTATAGTCCTTACTGTAAAGAATCCCTTCCTTTGTTGTGTGTGAAATCTTCGCTCTTCGAGTATCAGAGGATAACTACTTGTTCTTTGTACACTTATGTTAATAAATAGGTCACTTGAGTGAGTCTTACACATTGTATGATTGCTTACATTGGTTTTTTTGCAGTTCTACAATGGCAATAACACAAATTCACAGTTGCTGGCGAAGTATTGTGGAAATCAACTGCCAGATCCAATCCGATCCACTGCAAGCAATGTCTATGTAAAGCTAAGAACAGATAATTCTGTATCATACCGTGGTTTCCTGGCTTCATACATGCAAAGTAAGTATTTCTGTATCAAACACCTTCGCTTTGCTTTGTATATCATTGTAATGGTGGGGAGAAGATGGGGATTGGGGACATTATTTTATTGTTCTGCCGGTTCTGACACCTTTTAACACATTTCAGCATCCATAGGTTAAATACCCTCCCCTCCAAAAGCGTACACTGTTTGCAAAATAAAAATGCATTTAGTGCTACTAAATGGTGACATTTACCCTTTATTTTATATTCATGTGTAATTGGATAAAAAATATACATTCTTGCATGATTTCTGTAAAAGCAGGGCACTTCCTTACAGAATTACATATGGATTCTACCTATTCTTTCCCTACAAATGTTCAGCTGTCATGCCTGAAAAAAATGAAACCTTTTTAATCATTTCTCCCATTTACTTAATTTAACCATTTATCAATGTGTGGATTATATTGACAATTACACTGTATATGTATGCGCTGCTCAATGCTCTGTAACAAGATAAATATGGTGACATTTTGATTCATTGCTATGTAGCTTGTGGCTTGGCAACATACATCTTTTGCTCCATAAACTCCATGTAACTTTCTTTATGTTAAAAGTGCTCAGTTCTGTGTCTAAGTCTAGTTTTTTCCACTTTTAGTCTGTGACGGAGTTGTAATTGCTAACCGTAGTCATGGAATCTTGGAGAGCTTAAATTATCCCAACTCGTATCCTTTGAACCAACACTGTAACTGGACCATACAAACAACATCTGGGAATACAATCAACTATACATTCACAACGTTTGATGTAGAAAGCAGTTTCAGCTGTGGATATGATTATGTCAAGGTATGATGGCCACATGGCAATGAATTTTATCTCTGTTGGGTAACAGAGCTTTTTCGTCTGTAGGCAACAGATTGTGTAATAAAACAGGCTGATTTATTTACAATTCCAAAATGATAACTTTTCATAACTTTTCGTAAGTAGGTTTTTTCTGGCCTGTGGTTGGTGTGCAGCTCCTATGAGTGGGTATCGCCTGTTATTTTTGGTATGGTACGAAAAGTGAATATTGCCGGGTAATGTAGGCTCGTGAGAGAGGGGCGCTCCTCAAACCCCGTACCAGTATGATTTAAGGCGTGATAATAATGTTATAATGCTGGTGAGATATCTCGGTTGGGAAATGTTCTGACTTACCTTGCCAGTAATCCAGACCACAATATCACGTAGATTCATTTAGCGCTGGCTACCTAGGTGAACCATGTGATATATCATTTAATAAACCAGCTATATAAACACGCACATCCCACACACACCCATCTGAACACCCTGAATTGTTTTTTTAAAATTAAGAACATTAAATAAATAAGATAATTAAACATTAAAAGGGGTATTTTACGGAAAGTTATTTTTCGGCTATTTATATTGAATAATTATTGCCGCTTTTATTGTGTCTGCTGCCTAAATTCAATCTCCGTTAGACTTAAAAAGTGTAATTTAAGAAATGCGTGACTGCATAACAGAAAAGGTCTGTGGTGGGAGGAATGTAGAAAGCTTTTTGATTTCTTCTTTAATGCTCGAGATAGAGGCTCTGACTCATCGTGGTAGCAGACAGGATGCCAACAACTTCTACATGCATACCAGCAATCCACATAGTATGATTTATCCGGAAAAAGTTATTGCATTCGAATAAAGTTCAGATAAAAAAATGGACTTCATTTTATATTTCAATAAAATATTTTGAGAATAATTTTCTCACTCAGCCTTTTCCCCTCTAGAAGAATTAATGCGTCTTGCAGCTATTAAAATCCATTCTAATGTACTGGGTTTTTTTTAACCTTTTTAATGCTGAAGTATCTGTGTTGCAACATGGGATGGCAAGTTAACCCCAGTTTCTACTAGGGACGCAGTGAATCTGATATAGTATATTTTAAACGTACAGAAGTGTTACAAAAATGTCATAAAACCAATCATCCTCCTAAATTTAGCATAGCATCCTTCTAGGGGTTAATACTTTGGGGGGCTGGCAGTATACAGCTTTGGGGAGGCAGGTCTAGTCAAGTGGCAGCAGAAAACATGCGTCAGAGAACATGCTTACTTACTTAGCTAATTGTATCTGGACCTGTCCAAAATAAATAGTGTACTAAACGAGCACAAAAAAGACCCAGTCGGGATGTAAATGGTGCTTTAAGCCTGGTGGCCATATGTGGTACTGCTAGTAGAACACACAAAAAGCTTCAGTTAGTGGTCTTAAATCAGAGCATCCCAGCCCACTCTTGCTCAGATGTTCCTTTCTCAGTAGTTCATGACATCACAGGTTTTTGTTTAATCATATGCTCAAGATAATGGATGTTGACAAATTTGGATCTTTTGCAAAGTATTAACTCTAGTTCACATTTGTTATAAAATGTTAAAATATTGCAACTAGAAATGAATTTGCATGGAATGGCATTTGTTGGCATGGCTTTCCCTGCAAGCCATTTTGGTATGTAACACATGCCAGGGCAAAGAACTTGACCATTGATTATATTGCACTAAACCTTCAGTTACATGGTGCTTATTGAACGTTCTCTCCTCTTGGCTAAGTTTGCATTTATGTATTGTACTTGGCAGAGTTTGCTATTTAAATGTATTCTTTGTGTGTACTGATAGCCTGAAGCTTCTGATCATGCAACAGTCCTAATAGAGTTTGCAGTGTTTCATAAATAAGATACGCTTTGAAAAAGTCCTCAAAATGCAGAACTATTCTGCATGATTTGTGACGGTTTTTAGACTGTGGCATGACTGAGTCATCTCTAGTTTTTTTATATATATTTTTCATATTTTAGTTCTGGAAAAAGGCAGTCAGTTACCACACCCTGCCAACTCAGAGTAATGTGACTCTGGTGTCAGTAATTTGAAATAAAGGGCTGTTGTGTATTAAGCGATCAATTAAAAAGATATGTTAATAAAATCTAAAGTAGACATGGATACCACATGCCCCGTGATATTCAGAGACCAAAATATATTCAGAGGTGCTGAACATAGGATCCTGTGCTCATCATGTGCTTTGTTACATATGTTTCCCTCTTTTGCATTTACTATAAGCTGAAGAATGATAATAATTTTCCCAAAGAATTATGTATTTTTAATGTATGCCCAAATAAGTGCAATGGATTAGCCCAATTGTAAAAATGTACACCTTATAACAATGAATGCTTACCATGTTAAACTGGGAGAAAAAAGTAAATCACTCAATTCTGTGTATTTTTATCGATGTAGGCTTTGTTTATGAAGGAGAGCGTTTGCAGTAGAGGCAGGTTGTGTACCTACAGTATTTGGCACCTGGGGTGGATCCTGTATGTGGCACCCCCCAACAAACACACTTTAAAACTGCATAGCTTCTATTGTTAGACAAACATTGACAGGGGTACAGAATAACTGTTATCATTAAATACTAATGCAGACATTGACGGTGGTACAGCATAACACCTTATCACTATATTACTGAGGGCAGACATTGGCGGTGTTTTACAGCATAACTGGCTATCATATATATACTGAGGCGCGACATTGACGGTGGTAGGCAGGTGCTAACTGTTATCATTATATACTGAGGCAAACTTTATCGTGGTACAGGCATAACTGCTACATTATATACTGAGGCAAACATTGACGGTGGTAGAGGATAACTGTTATCATTATATACTGAGGCACGCAATGACGTTGGTACAGCATAACACCTATCACTATATACTGAGGCACGCACTGACGGTGGTACAGCATAACAATAATGACAATAATGCAGCATAACCCCTGTCACTATATACTAAGCCAAACTTTGATGTGATGTAGGCCCAGTGTCTGGCTTAGTATATAGTAGGAAAAATGACTGCCCCACCTTAAAAAAACAAAAAACCCCACTTTTTTTAAAAGTAAGTAACACACCAAAATTAGACATGTTCTGGTTGCCTGGGCATGATAGGAGTATATATATAAATATAAGTATATATATAAATATATATAAATATTATTATTTAATTTTTTCTGTCCAATTAATGGCGCCAAAGCTGCTGCATAGTGCGTACCGCGTTAGCCCCGTATTAACCTCTTCTGCAAAAATGGAAAAAAAATGAACACGAAGAATATTCACCTGAACCGAACACAGGAACGGGTGAATATTCGTGGAATACGAAGATTTTTCCCCCCACCAAGACTAACACGAAGATGAAGAGTTGGCCGGTGTCCAAGTCTATTATAACTACCAGTATTAATATCAATACCTCCTATGACATCATGAAATATGTACCTCTCCTACATTAAATTTCCACTCAAAGCCATAATTACAGCTAGAGTAAAGCCAGGCGAAACATGTTGTTGCCATAGTAACCTAGTTGTACACATGAGGTTAAGAGGATGTTATTTATATACCATAAGCCTGTCTGCATCACATAGATTGTGAAATACATACAGCAATTTTGTGTGGTTTGCTTTTGTGTATGCGCTGACAACAAAAAATTTCTAATACACTCAGCTCCATTAAGAACTTTGGTGGTTTCCTTGGCTTCTCTGACCGCATGGGTACAAATTGTCTTTACTGAAGATTTACATCAAAGACCTACATCGCAGGCCTTAAAACCTAAAGCAAACACAGAAAATGAAAACAGGTGACATTAGTGTTGGCGATCTTACATTTATCCAGCCCATTTTTTGGCATCCTTACCATTACGTAAGATAAACTATGTGAAATACGTAATTCTAAAGTCCCTGACAATGGCAGCCCTTGGCATGATCTACTGCTCCGAAGATGCTCATCCATGATTTGCCCACTGCTAGCCACCTCCTGGGTCACTTTAAGTCACATAGCTTCTGCAACGACAACTAGACTCACTCAATCCTCTCTGTATATGAACCTAACAGCAGATCATCTTGGTTGGCAGGGGCATAATGTAGGGGCCCCTAGGTTCTTGGTGCACAAGAGGATGCACCATTTGATCTGCTACAAGTTCATCTTGCAATTATTTATAACCAGCCATGTGCAAGATGTTTATCATATAAACAGAGTATTTATCTGTTAAATAATATACTGACTATAATAATAATAGAGAAATTAATGAATGATTATTTAATTATACATTTTAATATTCACGTTTTTATTTTTCAGCTGTATGACGGACCTAATGACCAAGCTCCACTAATTGGAACATATTGCGGCAAAAGTTTGCCCCCTTCGGGAAATACGAACAGCTCAAGTCTCCATGTGGTTTTCCATTCAGATGAAACAACTGTCAGAAATGGGTTTCAGATCCTGTGGTATGTGAATGGTAAGGTACAGTTTATATACTTATTGTCATCAAGCAGGATTGGACACAAATGTGGAACTAGAATGCAAGTTCTGCCAATTAAAGAAAAAAAATTAAAAAATATGTACAGTTTAAAAGTATATAAATAGTATTAACATATTAGTTGGACTAAACACTCAATTTGTAACTACAAATTGCCTTAGAATGCACTTCAGGTATGAAAGAAAATTAGTTTGTGTCAACAACACAAAAAGTGTTGTGGTCTATTTACTGTGCTTTAATAATTTTATATTGTGTGATGCTTGAGGGCCCAATAGTTGTTCCAATACAGCTATGGCTCTGGTCTAGATGAACCAGACCCATGTCTAAATGGCCTGGTTCAGTTCCCAAACACAAAAGGAGTGCAAAGGGTAATTGTGCAGAAATAAAGGGCGTCAATGTTGGCTTGGAACTGAGGAAGTGCTTGTGTGTCTTCACTGGTTGTATGATGATATCTGGATTTAGAGAATGTCACTGCTCTTCAGAAGAGCTCTCCATGAAGAAGATGACAGATGATTGGAGGGACATCTACAGAATTGTAGGTCTAGGGGCTGCTGGAGCCATTGCACTGGGTCAGGCCCAAGGCTGTAACCCCCATAAATATGCTGTTGTGGATATATCTCCCAATAATACGCTTAAAGAGTGAAAGTCACCCTTTGAGATTTAAATCACTACGTCCCTCCTCTGATGCCTGTCCTTTCTTAAAATGTTTGGTAGACACGAGTCTATCACAATGTTCTACAGCTCTAAAGGTTAAAAAGTCTCTGTTCTCTAGTCATGCCTTAAACTATATCCCTTAAAAGAAAATTCTAACATTGGGAGGTATGTGCAGGAGAAGGACTCAATATATAGGTTATCTGTTTAGATGACCCTCATAGACAAATGTGCCCCATAGGCTAATAAGAGGCCCCAAGCAACAGCCTACATTATTCATACAGTGTTTACAAAAAGCACGATTTAATGAAAACCATTCTTTTTATGTTCCTTTTTGAAGCATTTCTGAAAAGCCTGTGCTTTCATTTTGCGGTGAACGCCCCCCCAAATCAGCCCTCTTAGAGGATAGCCAAATTGTGTATATCTGTGAGTTAGAAAGTGCTTATTACTGTTAGACCCTAAAAACTGTACTTTGTGAAGCCGTTGAAGGCCCACATGAAATGAATGACTCATAGATTTGTACAATCTGTGGTGATTGCTGACATTTTTGTGTAAAGCGGTGGAATGGGAGGTTTTTTGGAAACCTTCTGTTTATTGATGGGTTGCTAAGCGCCTGGGCCAGACTTTTTATATAATTTCCCCCTGGGGATCCTTGTACATTTTTGTAACGCTGTACTATGTAGCAGTAGTTTCCAGAAATACATTTTCTGACTCAGAAAACCTTTTCCTTTTTTTTGCATTCATATTATATTATAGTAGTAAGCAAAGAGGAAGTCTGACGTGAAAGAAAGTATTAACATTTGGAATTATTAACCTCTCATCATAAACATTCAGTGCATTAACACAATGTTATCCAACCTATTACTCTGTATGAGGCTTTTGGAAAGACCACCTACCTTGACAATGTAACAATATGGGTTCTTGGATAAGGGCCATAATGTTGTGTGTGTGTGTAGATATCATAGATGTTTAAATCTTCATTATCCATTCTATATTATTCATAGAGGTTACTCAACAACATTATTTGTTTAGCTCTGGATTTTTGAGACTTAACTATTTAAATAAAAAACAAAATTATTTTTAAATAAGTCGAGGGGACAATTCCGAGGATACTAGTATCTAGGGAACAAAGCCTCAGTTTGGAGACTGTCCCTTGCAAACAGAGATATCTGGTCACCAGCATCAGCTCAACTAAAACAAATTCATTTTTTTAGAGACTAGGGGTGATGGGAGTTGCCATCTAATATCATCTGGATGACTAGAGATAGCTGAATTTTACTTTGCTTTACAATATAAAATCAATAAGAGTCTCATTGGAAAGATATACTTTATTGGTGTTTATTTAATACAAACCTGCTTACAGGTATCAGCGCACTTAGCTCTGCCAATTGGCTTCACAGTTGTTTGCTAAGCAGTAAAATGCTTTACCGTGTCAGACTGACCCTGAAACAGCCTTTTCATGTGAGCCAAATATCCTTCCTATCATTATGTTGTTCCATATCGTGCCAAGAAGTCTGACTCATCAACGTTGTGTATTTCAAATTTTAGACATTTTGATGTCTAGAGACATCTACCAGGTTTCTCAGGGAAAACATAATTCATTAGCATCTATTATTCAGCTGCCCGCTTGCTAATTGAGAGAGTCCCATTGGGAGAAAGGCACCATATAAAGACTGGTTAGTTATTATTATTATTATTATTATTATTATTAGTGCAGTCATCATAGTGCAGACATTCACAGATAAAGTGGCAGTTTAACTCTTTCAGCACCATAGAGGTGTGCAATTCCTGGGAATTGCTTACAGCTTTACCTAAAATTAGGGTGACCAGTTGTCTTTTCATGGAGAAAGGCTAGATTTATAGGGCATTGAAAAGAAGGCAATGTGGGAAATTATTTATATTCGTATAGTAGGCGTCCCGAGTGCACTGCATTAAGGAAACAGCAGAAACCGGGATGATTCCTCATTTTTTCCACTGTACTATTCCAAAAGGGGATAATTTGCTCATAATAACTGCCGATTTACACCACATACTGCTTACTGCTTCTGGAAATATAAGTAGGCTCTGCTGGAATTTAGTCTGACTAAGAAAGACAATAGTGGTTTGTTTTAGATGTGCATGAGAAACATTATAAAGAATGCTTTATAAAGTTGCCCTAACCCCCTGAGGACTAGAGGGTACCAAAAACTGCAATGGTTTGAGGAACAACGAGTTCAAGGTGTTGACTTGGCCTCCAAATTCCCCAGATCTCAATCCAATCCATCTGTGGGACATGCTGGAAAAAACAAGTCCGATCCATGGAGGCGCCACTTTGCAACTTACAGGACTTAAAAGATCTGTTGCTAACGTCTCGACGGGTCAGGGCTGTTTTGGCAGCAGAATGGCAAGCTACACAATATTAGGCAAGCGGCCATAATGTTATGGCTGATCGGTATATTTCTGGGGAATAAATGGGAAATTGTATTAAAAATGACAAGGCTTATATAACTGTCTAAAAACACAACAATGTCAAATAACATAACAGTACTTATTTGTTCAAAGGGTTCCATGGAAAGATGCCACATTTTTATGGTGACCAAGACCAAGAATAAAATCTGAAATGATTTTTAATGATTTTCAGCAGTCTCCTTCATCATTCAATTGCCAAATCAGTTGGAAACACATTACAGACCTCACTTCTACTCATACGCACTCAAAGAGTAAATTAATACATCATAACACACGTCTTTCCTATATAAAGTATTATACCAAGTAGAATTTGTATTGTATCAGTGAAGCATGCACCCATTATTCTCATGTCACTTTGCAGTGTCCAGCAGACAGTGACGTGTATGTCTTGCTTTCTAATTCATGTAAACACTAAAACAATTTTCTATTATTTTCTTAGGATGTGGTGGAGAATTATCGGGTCCAAATGGCTCCTTTAACAGTCCTGGATACCCAATGAAGTACCCCGATAATCGAGAATGTGTTTGGTACATACAGACATCTCCAGGAAGCAGCATCCAAGTCACAATTATGGAGTTTAGTATTGAGTTTCATTCAACGTGTAATTACGATGTGCTGGAGGTAGGACATATAATTTTACAATTTGAATAAACATTGATTTCTGCTGTGATTACAGTGCGTTTGCCATCCAAACAGTATTTAGCACAGTCAGGAGAATAAATTACGTACACATTCCAGAAGATATGGTTGCTCAGAGATTAAAAAAAGAAGAGTTGAGGAAGGGAGATCCCAATAAGTATATAGTTTAACATGCATCAGATACAATGTCACGTAGCGTATGCTATTGCAGGTTTTTTTTCTGTGTTGTTCATCTTCATTTAACTACTGACTTGGATGACTTTAGTGTATAACAGTAATATTGCGCACACCTTTTTATGTAACACAATAAGCAGGAAACTTGGGCTCATAGTACGCCGAGTGATAGATCATCCATAGCAGGAATCACCATGCTTCAAGACATTGAGCAGGCTGCATTTTGAAAGAGTTTAGGTAGTTGTCTTTAAACCATTTTCCAGCCCTTTACTAGTGAAAATGTGCCACTGTGTTATCAAGGCACAATTATTTCATTCATCACTAAAATAAGGTAAAGGAGTTGATTGACACCTCTCTGTGCCGTAATGAAAAATAATTAGTTGCAATTTATTTATGGTATTGAAGGGATCAAAGTGGAATGTGGCCAAAACCAGGTGGATTGGTCAAAATGGTAGTCTGTAGTCCACAGAGGCAAAAGGAGCAGCAGGACCCAAGCGTTTTCCAGGGGCTCACAGCTACTGCCTGTTAAAGTATTTACTTAGTACACCTCCAAGTTAGAGGCCAGACATGGCCTTCTCCTCTGTAACATCATCAGTGCTGTTGTGTGAGTTAACATGTGCACAGGATGGGCCTAAAGGACTGAAGGTTTTTATATGGGTATTCTATATGTGCTGAATGGTTTGTATCTGCGAAGATGAGACATTGAAAAGTTTCCCTGAGAGGCACCAAGGCTTGCCTAAGTTTAGATGTTACACACTCCTTCACACTCTCACAGAGAAATTATTTTCAAATTGCCATATATAACTGTATACATAGGTTACAATCTAACCTCGTAGCTGCTGAGCAGAAGACCTCATGCTACACCAAAGCCCCATTAGTTATCACCAGGGCTCACAATAATACCTGCAGATAAAACCTAGTTACTTTTTGCTAAACACGAGATTCAATACTTTCCGTAAGCTAGACAAGTAACACCCTACACTAAATAAATGAAGAGGAAGGTAAGTTAGGGTTCAGAAGGCAAACATTTTACATGCATGTGATTGCCTCTCACTTTGTCGAACGGATATCCCCCTAGTTTTATAGTGTAAGAATATACTGTGTTTAATATGAGTCAGGATGTTTTCCCAGCCACCGAATATCCCCTGCTCATGCGAAATCAAAATGTTCCTTGGCCAACTTCAGTGTTTCAAATTACTAGTTGCTAGGGAGGGCTACTGCCTTTGTTGTGCCAGCTTCTTTTTTAATTATTACAACACCAAATACTTTAATGTGGCCATGAATCCCTGGTTTTGAGTAGGAGGCTTAAACATAGTGGTTACAAGAGGAGAAGTTTCTAGATCTTTTTACAGAACATATTCATGTTAAGAAGAACCAAGAGTTCAGTTTCTCTCCATCTCTCCATCTTTCCATCTCTCCAGACTGAAATGAAGATAAGATACTACCCTCTCTATAACCCTTCCTGCCCTGCGGGGAGGATACTTTTACTTAACCCAGAGGGTGGCAGATATGTGGACCAGCTACCCAGCAGAAGACAGTGATATAATTTAAACATGCATGGAATAGACATAAGGTTCTCCTGAATATAAGAGAAAACTAAGGGCCAAATCGGGTTCGAAGTCTTCACAGCCGGAATAATGGGCAGATTAGATGAGATGAGTGGCTGTTATCTGCCATCACATTCTATGTTTCTATGTTCCACAATTATGGAAACATAAATAGTAAAAGCAGAAAATAACCAATTTGCCCATCTAGACTGCCCGTCGTGAATCATTTTTTACTGAGTAATTATTTCCGATAGGTTTATGTACACTGCAGCTTTGCTACATTTGCCTGGAAATCTATTGCAGGTGTCTACGATGCTTTCTCACATTACTCCTGAACATCAACATCAAGTATCTACTCTGCTTGCAGGAGTCACACGGGTATAATAATAACGCACTTGAGTGAAAATCTGTGGTTTGTTAGGACTCCTCGTCTGTGTATCATTACTTACTGCCACGTTTAAGCAGAGGAGGGGGGTTCATGCCGTACTTGTTACACACAGGACAGAGTTATCAATATGCTGACCATGCACTAGCCTACTGGCGCTAACTATGATAACAACTAATGTATTATTATGTACTTTG
Source organism: Spea multiplicata (assembly GCA_009364415.1). Lineage (NCBI taxonomy): Eukaryota > Metazoa > Chordata > Amphibia > Anura > Pelobatidae > Spea > Spea multiplicata. The sequence continues at coordinate 6,326,978 of VKOC01000006.1, forward strand.
TTGGCACAGCAGATTTTAGGGCTATACTGTAATGTTGTTACTCGATACTATTACTCCCGGTATAAGGTAGAAGTGTGTTTTGTAAGTAATAATATATGTGCATAGTAGTATTTTTTATTTTTTTTTACTCAACAAATGAATCCTTTACCTAGAAACAGAAATCACTAAACAACTTTTTGCCGTCTATGTAAATCAACCCCTTTTATCGCTCTCAGAACTTTGGAATGCTGATGTGAACCTAACACTAAATGGGACTGACAAGGCAGAAGCAGATGGGGGAAAACAGATTAAACCTCTGGCTTCAAAACACCAAATCATTCAGAACACAGAAACAATATTTAATATACAGTAACGCTACTGCATCAGCTTATTTTCTAAACATAAAGTGACTAATTTTAAATATGGTCACGTTACCTTTTGTGCTGACTATAAATCTATTCAAACATTAACCCTCCAACAGTCCCGGTTAATTCTGTTCTACTCACTTGTAAATGATTACAAACTATTGGGTTTGATAACACTAAAGAGCCATTACCATACATAACATTTCATAAATTAGCTGAGCCTAAGGCTTCATAGAAATATTAACACTTTAATAGCCCTTTGTGAAGATTTTGTGTAGTCATACCACCTGTTGCTGATGTAACAATTTCTACCCGGTTTTAATGAAAGTTCGTATTAGAACTTTTTGGCTCCAACAGTCAAAAAAAAGGCTACGTAAAACCGGATCCTGGCTTTTCCTCCACTTTAAGGCTAAACCCACAAAAATCAGAGACCACCCTCGAAGATTGGCCCACATTGGAGAAATTATCCTCACTTTTCAACGGTGTCACTAAGTCACACCAACAAGGAAATAATGATGTTATGAATTCCAGATGCAAATGCATTTCCTGGATCAATTTGATAGCTGAAAGAGAATGAAAAAGTGAAACACATAGCCCAATATACTGAATTAATTAAATATAAGTAGAGCTCACAGGAAAGCCTTTCCTTATCTGTGACCAAAAAAGGAAATTATAGGCTTCTTTGAGGAAGACCCAAGAGACAGGAAGTGATCTCACTTAATATGGTGGAAAAACAGGAAGTACCCTCATCTGCTAGACTCAGTTATAGTAAACAAATATTGTGTGTACCTGACTCATGTTTATACATAGAAGTGACTCCAGCAGTATATCTATTTTCTCCTTACGATGGGTCGGTGTTAGGGTCACTTATGTCCCATGGCTCCTGGGGCTTATGCATGCTAAGGGCCTCGTGTTGATCCTTACATACAACACAATAAAGTGTCTCAATCAAGTTGTCAGGAGTAAAGAGTTTTGTCTGCAAAACACTGGCTTGTTGAGCGTAAAGCATGACTTAGCTGACATGCATAAGCTTAGTTCAAGTTTATTTCAAATACTTTGTATTTTATGACATTCCACAGAAATGTATTATTGTCTTGTGGGAAAGTCTAAATATCTAATAATGACTGCTACGTATATTACAGAATATACACCAATGCATTTTATAGTCCGCTTGAATGGAAATACTTATATGTTGCTTTATAATATTTAATGAGCAACATTTAATGTCTGTCTGTATTATGTACTGATTTCACTCATTAAATAGGGCTATGTGCTATGTCAGAAAAATTGGAATGTATAACAAAGGGTTAAAAATGATATTTATCAATCAAGGATTAGAAACAGTTGTCACACAGAGAAATGATCCTTCTGATAACAAGCGTTTCTATGTATGCTTTTATTCATTAAAGAGGTATCTGGCAGGAGAATTTGTAGGTGAGCTGAAGCTTTATCTCGCTAACTTCACTATACATTATGAAGGGCCAACCACAGTGAGCCTGTACTGCAAGAGTAGCTTGGATGGCCCTGTGTAATGCATATTTCAATCAATGGGATTCCTCAAGCCATCTCACTAATTGAACTTACTCTCATAAATCATGATGTATGTATAAATGTATAATTACCATTAATACAGTGAGTGACATATCCATCATTTAGTTATAGTAATAAATGCACGTATGTAAATGTGGTGGTATGGGATGTGCACATTATCATGGAATGATAACGTTTACTGACAACTTATCTACCAATAGCATCCCATATCCTTTGAAACCAAATAAAACAATTCAGGTTTTATCCTGGAATCTCCACTTAAAATTGTATTCACTGGGTGGATGTCCCAAGATAATACTACATTAGGCTGGGCATCCTGTTATGAAGATTGGGTATGAATCATGAGCAAAACAAAAAAGACGGGCAACTTCAAATCACTGTGGAGCTCATTGTATTTTTTCAATGCTTTTGTATTTACTGACATTTGTATTCATTAAAAAATAATGGCTATTGATATAGCAAAGGCAAAAAGGCATATTGAAGTTGTAGAGGCTAATACAGTGAGGGAATTTAAACATGCATGGGGTAGGCACATGGCTATATTGAATCTACAATGAGACCAAGAACTGATTAAAGAAAAATGGGGAGCCTAGATGGGCCGAAATGTTCTTATCTGATCTCAAATACTGGGTTTCTAAGAAGTCAGGTATATGTATATAAAAATGATATGGATCATCCACGATTAAATTACGCATTTCCAAACTCAAGTTCATCCATTCTATTCAAAGTTTCAGCGTGTATTTGTTATAACTGGAGGCATCTCAATTATTTCAGATTTATGGTGGACATGACTTATCCTCCCCAAGACTAGCTCAATTATGTGCACCTCGACTTCCAGGGAATCCACTGCAAGTCTCTAGTACCGGCAATGTAGTCACAGTTCGATTCAAGAGTGACGCATACGTCAGTGGCAGAGGATTTAATGCAACTTGGCGTGAAATTCCTGGAGGTACTTTGACTTTTCTGTTATTATAGACAGAGCAAGCTGTTGGCATATTGACGATACCGGAATGTTACTGCCGCATTCTTCTATCAGGCATTGGGAAATGTATCTGTACTTACAGTCACATTGTGTTGTGTCAATGTTCAGGTTGCGGAGGAGTGGTTCAGGCATCGAGTGGGGAGATCCATTCTCCAAACTATCCAAGACCTTATGATGACAACACAGAATGCTCCTGGCTTATTCGAGTTGACAGCGGACACCGAGTCACCCTCAACTTCACAGACTTCGATATTGAATCTCATAGATCATGCAATTTTGATTCTGTTTCTGTAAGTAGTAAAGGCCATTGCTTTATTTGTATCTCTAATTAAGTATGCTTTACATAAATTCTCATCTCTTGTTTCCATGATTTCTGCATATTTTAGATAATTGTTTAAACAGATTCCAAGAATCATCTTAAACTACAGTATTTATTATAAGGAACATTTATCCTGAGTATTCTCTAACATCCTGAGAATAATATATATATAATATTGTATAGAAATTACATAAAAACAAGTCAGTTACAAGAAGTTTCAAACTATATAAAATATATGAGCAACATTAGAGATAAAGTAAAATATAACTCAAACATAGTTGTTGATATATTTAATGTGTTCCTTAGTCCCTAGTCTAGGCTTCCTGGCCCAGCTCCTCCATTTTTACTCCATATTGAAAAGTGGGGTTGGTGACATTAACCCGCAAAGGTCCCTGGGGAAAAAACTTGGGCATTATTCTGAAATAATAAACTAGGCCTTAACATTGACATGTGTGTGGTTTAGTGAGTAACAACTGACTCCGCTCGATTAGAAGGAATATAAAAAATCTGGTTATGTCTTTATTTTTATGATATAATAGCATTATTGTTATGATTATTGCCATTTCTGTAAATGCCAGAGACAAAGACACTACTCTGCTATCAATATCCCTTTTGTCTATTGAAATCAACTGCGATTCAGCCCTGTGTTTGCGTGTTAAAGGCACGGGAAGCCACACATGAAACAATGTGTCTCTGAAATGGGAAACGTGCGTGTCTTCCAGTGTCTGCATTCTAAAGCGAGTGTGTGTTGCAGAAAGGCCAGTCCAAAACTGTTAACTTCATTCATGAATCTCTCTTAAATGGCTATTCTATTGGGATAGACAAAGGTCCTTTTCAAATTGTACATTGATTTCTAAACTACAGACCGTTTCTGGTAAAACAAAAAAAATCAAAGGAAAAAGGGCAATGTATTTTAGAAGCATTTATTATCTTCAGGGATGGCATTTGAGCTGCGCTGGAGAAACTTTTATTAAATTGTCATGTGTTGTGAGTGGTCCACAGATTAAAGGTATGGCAGCTGACTGGTGGGCCACTGCATGAATTTTTGGGGGGATTGGTTTAGAAAGCCATCGCTAGCTCTGTATCCCCTTGGTTAGTACTTCCAAGTTCCATATACAAGGGGATGAGAAGACACCCAGAGCCCCTCAGTGGCTCTAAATAGTGTTCATCCAAAAACATTTTGGATGCATGCTTCCCCACGCTACAAGAGTCCCCTACTTTGTGTTATGCCTTGGACCCTGTGATGAAAACCTCTAGGGGCCCCATGTCCTTCCCGTGAAAGGAAGCCTTATCTCATAGTAACTCAACTCAACACCAAAAGTTATCCCTGTTCTGTGTGACTGTGCGCATGCTGTGAGGATGGGAAAACATGTTTCGAAGTTCTTATGGCTGATTCCTAGCTGTAGAAACGTGTTTGCAGATTATAATGCACACATATGCAAGGAAATCTGGACAGCCTTTCACTTCCCCTGTTATGGGAGACTTCCACCTTTTTCTTGCTAATCTGTGTCAGTTGGGAAGACCCTGTGATTTCCTGCGGGGACTCCTTTCCTTTCTACACCCTCTCCCTTAATCCCTTTATAGTAGAAAAACTCTTATAATGGGATATATTTTGGTAGATATGGAATGTTTGAGTTAAATTTCCTTTTTCAGAATGTTCCTGAATACCTGCAAAACTTACTGACAATAATAGCATATGTAGACTTTTTTGTATTACTTTTTATTACTTGATAGATAGTTTAACATTGCTAGCTGGTAATATATTACATTTATTGTTATCATGTTTTTTTAACAGTTTTAAAATGTGATAATCTAATACTATGGAAAGTAGCAGGGGCAGACAAATATTTATTCACGCACATGAATAGCAGGAGTGAACAAGAGACATGTGGGTGTTCAATATAATATGAAGCATGGTTTTGTTAATTATGTTAATTATGTTTCTGCAAACTTATTTTAATGCATATTACGTTTTACTGGATGCATATTAGAGAAGACAGTCTTTAGCTATCAGAGTTAGAAAACGAGACTTCTATCTCGCAGCAGGGAGGATACCATAGTACGCTTCTTCGATATGCCCAGTAGAGCTCTGATCCTAGGAACTGGGACCTTGGCTCCAATTAAAATCAATAAGAGTAGCAGCAGAGAACACGTATGCTATCTGAACACTGATGGTTGCTTCCACACATGCGATTGACTGTTGCTTCAGTGACTTCAGTGTTAGTAGTACTGGACATGGACAAGACATTCACGTACTAATGATTCCTTGGCTCAGCAGAGGTAGCCAAGGAAGGAGTTAAATGAAACAAAAGATGCATTGGATGCGAAATGGAGCCCAACATACATTAAAAAATAAAAAATACTATTCAGAAGAATCATTGTACAGAGTAGAAAGAACAAAAGTCATCATCACACTTTGTATTCAAGGTCAAAGGCAAACAGGATACGTAATGAACAGGCCAGATCAGATACTCAGAGGTGCCAGAACCACTGAGCCCCGTTCTTAGTGTAAAGCAGGTTTAAATAGCCTGTCCATCAGGTAACAGGTGTAGATGGTCTGCAGTCATGTGCTCCTCAGGAAGGTAGACACTGAGCGGCATCATCTCTCTGGAGGTGAAAGCACTAAATGCACACTGCAAACCAGGCTGATCACAACCCGTGAGGAGGCTGGGTGCCTAAACTACGCAAAATGCATGTATGGGTTTTAGCAAATGTGTTCCTCTTATACATGATTGCAATACATTGTTGCCCATAAGCAGACATGATTTATATATTAATTGTATTTATTTTCACAGCTTTATGATGGTGAAGATAGTGAAGCACCACTTATACAAGTTTTATGTGGAAGTCAACTTCCCAGTGCTTTAACATCAACTCAAAACACAATGTTTGTCCTGCTAAGATCTGATGGAAGCAAACAGCATAGAGGATTCAGTGCTCGATTTAGTGAAGGTAAGTTATTCCTCCAGTGTTTGGGAAACAGATAAGAAAGAGAACATTATGTATTTTGCATGTTGCAGTCACAAACTATGAGTTTGTTAATGAAGTTGGATTTAGTGAGGCCAAGATGTAGAAATATAGAAAGTGATGGCAGATAAGAACCTTTCGGCCCCTCCAGTCTGCCCAACATCTATAACTTATGGTTATAACTTATTCTGAAGAATTATCCCTTGGGAAGTCACTTAATTTTCTCAGGGTAAACTAACTAAAGTTCACCTAGGGCCATACCAATGTCAACGTAAAAGACATTGCAAGTTCTGTAAGCACTTCATCTCCGATCTGTTTTCCATATATCCAATCCTGAAGTAAGTCCTCAAAGGACACGAGGGAAGTTAAAGATTTGTGATAACAATATACCCACCTGCACCCATAGTTTAGGTCCCTAACTCTGAGTTTTCTTTATTTCATTTTTTAAGCATGTGGAAGTGTCATAACATCTGATTCAGTTGGTGGAACTATTGCCTCTCCTTTGTACCCTGCCAAATACCCAAACTTTCAGGAATGCGTCTGGATTATCCATGCCCAGGAACCTTGTGAGTAACAGAGTTATAATCTGTACCTGCAACATTTTAATAGTAAAGTAATGTATTAAAAGTTTGTATTTTTGTCTTCGTTCTTGGTTTTGGAGATTAAAGTAGCAGACTATTTTACCCTAGGGAAGCTGAGGCAAATGGTGAGACCAATATGCCTCATCAATTTAGAGCCTTGAAGTATCCCCCCCAACCATAATGCAAAGGGATATCAAACAGATCAAGAGAACAGGAAGTAAAGATCCATTCTATGAACACAAGGCTGCTTTCTAAAACAAATACATTGCCTATTACTTTATAACCAGTAAATGCAGTTAGGTTTATTTAATGTATATAACTGTATGTATATAACTGTATGACATATCATATTAGGGAAACGGGATGGATCTGCTTTAATTTCTGATGCATTATTTTGTAAATTGTCTTTATTCCTAGTTAATCACATCACACTTTCATTCACGGACTTTAACACTGAAGACAGGAACCGTAATTGTACAACAGATTATGTGGAGATATTGGATGGAGATAACTATGATTCACCTGTTCAAGGTATGCCAAATCAGGCTCCCGGCGTGCCACTTCTCCTTGGGCTGATTGGGGAGATCAATAGCCTTCTAACCGACCAGCATATAGACTATAGGGCACTGTGCCTAGCGGACACAGCCTCCATAGCACCACTCATCAAGCACGCTGGGATATGATGTCATATCCCAGCACCCAGGACGTTACACGTTGGCTGTGGAGGTAAGTGGTAGGGGGCAGCACCTAGACAAGATATGTCTCTGATAAAACCTATCCTATAATTTCTGTGACACATGCCCCACACATCATTCTGTGTTCCTACAAAGGTGGGAGATGAGGGGAGGAAAGAGGGACACAGCATGAAAGAGAGGGAGCTGACTTTATTTTATTTTTAGGACGCTACTGTGGTAGTACGATTCCTCATCCTATCACGTCTTACAGCAATGCCCTTGTGATAAAATTTATCTCAAACAATGCTACAGATGCTAAAGGCTTCCATGCAACGTATGCAGCATCAACATCAGGTGAGAACCGGGCTACTCCATCCTATTCTACATACTGTGCTGCTCCAGTTAGTAATAGCAATGTGCTCAGTGGAGGCTTGTCACACATTATCTAAATACTATAATTTTCCAAGCACACGAAGCTTGATTATGAACACTTACAATGCTTGTAGCTCAATAAGTGAAAAAGTTAATTTGTCAATAAAAAAAATCACCTATTAGAATACACTTGGATTTTAATGAGAGTTAGGCTGGTGGGTTGTATGGCCCAGTCCGGGCCTGGTTATCATGATGTGTCAGAGCCATGACTAGTCAAATGAGCATTAACCTGTTTAAATTCCACTAACAGTCTATTAAGGACGATCTTACACAGGGGTAGGTATTTGGTTCAACCTACATCCTTTCAGGAAATGTATCTCACTTTATTTAAGTGTCAAATGTAGAACTCGATACATCAGATCTTGATAACGTTGTATTATAGCCACCAAATATCGTCACTTCAAATAATTAATGTCGTTTACTACCAGAAACCTTTTAAGAACCTCCTTAGTATTATATGGAGCAGCATATCCTTTGTTTAACGTAGCTAATGTACTTGTTTTCATTTCGCAGCATGCGGGGGTACATTACACATGGAAACAGGAGCCTTCAACAGTCCGAACTATCCCGAGGGTTATCCTGCAAATACAGAGTGTATTTGGAATATTCTGAGCTCTCCTGGCAACCGGCTCATGCTTTCTTTCATGTAATTCTATTTCTATCTGCACATTGTTCAGCTCTCAATGACTTTACAGGAAGGAAGTGCTGCGTCTGGCAGGAAAGCCATGTAATAACTGTTTTAACATAAAACACAACTTGGAAAGGAAACAAAGCTGTGAGGAGTCACAAGAGTTTTGTTAACCCGAGGCGGATTTAAAATGTACAATAATTAATACTCAGAGTGACCAACAACAGCAATAATTAAAAGTTCTGAGGAGAACAAAAAATAATTAACCAGCCTTAATTTGTAGCCCAACAAGAGTTTAAGGGTTCCTCACATCTAGCTAAATAGAAAAGGTGCTGTTCCACTTCGGCACTTAGTATCTTTATAATAAAACTTAGCAGATCTGTCATTTTATTCTAAAAAAAAAGTGTAATCACATAAAAACAATATAGAAACTTTTAATAATATTAATCAGTTCTTGCCTTTGTGCCAAATGACAATTAAGCATTCCCTTAAAAAAATGTGAATAAATATACAAGATTAAAGGATAATTTCTGGGAAGCATTTTGACATTTGACAGTATTGGGAATGATGTAATACTTTTTAATTTTCAAAATACTTCTGCACAGAGGAAATCCAAAAAAGCATAGAAATATATTTTGTGTGATGTAACATTTCTAGGTGAAATTATCCATTCCAACTAGTGTTTTATAGGATATATACTATATCAAAACATAAGTTAGTATAGGTGGTTCAAATATAGTTCATTACAAAATCTTATACCAATAAGGTAAATCAAGAAACAAAGAATACTATTTTATATGTAATTCATAGTTACACAATGAGATTGAAAGAAAAAATAAGGCCTTCAAGTTCAACTTTTCAGGATAACCCTTGTGTTGATCCAGGTGAAGCAACCAACAACCCCTCTTCAACACAAATAAGTTTTGCCCAGAAGGCAGGGGATACCTCTGTGGGCAGTAGGAATAATAATTTTAAATTATAAAGGACCCTTTCTTGACAGTTCATTCTTTAAGGCCTCCAAGATACTTTGGTGCACCTCCTCCATGAGAAGAACATCCCAGCTTTCCAGCCTTACTGAGAAGCATGTCCTTTCCTATTTAAAAGGAGGAACAATGACTCCTCTAATGGTGATAAGTGGCATCCTTCAGGGGAAATCTGGGCCCAACAGACAAAGCAGATAACTAAAAGTCACTTATCATCATTACAGTAATTATGGCTCCTCTATCTGCTTCGCCTGTTGGGCAAAGACTTCCCCTGCGAGAGTCTTCTAAAGACTTTGAATGAATTTGTACTGAAGTCTTCCATGGTCTTGTTTAGACTATGTTTAAATACATGGTTAAGTTTCCTCGTGCGAGATAACAAATGATTACATATTTAGCTATGCAAGTATTTCATAACAATGTTCTCCATGTTTGTATATTAATTATAAATTGTTGGTAGGTCATAAGTACCTACCATATTGTTTCAAACTGCTATAGTTTAGAATAGCTGCTCTCTAAGAACTTTTTATAAAATATGCCATGGATATATTTTGTGTTCCCTTTGTTTTCTCCACATAGATCCTTTAATATGCAAGCTAGTGATGGCTGTCAGAATGATTACTTGGAAGTTAGAGAAGGAAATGAAACTGGTGCATTAATAGGACGCTACTGCGGAGATTCACTGCCAACTAATATTACATCCATCATTGGACACGTCCTGTGGATTAAGTTTGTCTCGGATGCCACTGTCAGTGGCTCTGGGTTTAGGGCCACATTTTCTCATTGTAAGTATTTGTATTTATGTAGGTCTATAATATCTGGACAAGTGTTTGTTTTGATTCCCCAATGCAGATGAATGTATTAAGAATACATTCAATATGAATATCCCATATTTAAACAATATATATTGTTTAGTTAATTTATGGTTTAATATACACTTTATTAAAAGATTTTTAGTTAATTCTTATTTTAGATTGTTTGGAATTTTTGGATTTGTTTTAGAAGAATGTTACAGGAAATACCTATTTATTCTTAAATTGGAGGAAAAGCCTGTTTCTGTAAGATGTAACCCAAAATAATTTGGCATGTGCTGAGTTTAAAACAAACGCTCCTGTGGATTTTGATTAAAAATATTAAAGTGTTTATATTAAAAAAAAGCAGACGTGTAGCCACACAATTGTCAGAACTAGCTTAAAGCACAAAAAACAACCAGTTTTTCAAATCATTTGTGCTGTTTTTTATTTTTAGGTTGATAAGGACAGGAGTCATGTAAGGGAATCACCAAAGTGGTTTAAGGGACAGTTTAATGCCTCTGACAGTCCCAGTAAATATGAATGCATATTAGAGTACATTATGAGGTGTTTTTTTCACCCTTTCAGGAGTGTAGGGTTCATACCCTAGAACTGGAGTTTTTATTTTTTAATTTTTTACCATGTCTGTTAAAGTATGATTTCCTTTTCCATATTTGATGAACCCGAACAAATTATACATTGTTTTGTTCACAACACATAAGGCCTTCTTTTAAAATCACATAATATAATAATTATCAGTGATAATAGGTTTAAGAAATTATACTACATAACCTTAAGCTTTAAAACATCCCCTGATTACAGTAATACCCCACATACATAATTTTCTATGTTCAAGAGGGTTACATCCATCCTTTACATATTACCTTATATTGCAACTTTTAAAAAATACTATTTTTTAATTTTCAAATTATTTTTCTCCACCGTAAGGGAATGCCTGATCGCATGATCTGGCATTCTTTACATAACAGTGTACTGGTGCTTGCATTACATATAAGTGGCGAGAAACCAACAGGAGTCCAAGCTGCCTGTAGACAGCCTAATTGCTTGGGCTGCTGCTATCTACCCCTCTCCCCCCTTCTCACGCTATCTACCCCCTCTCCCCCTTCTCACACTATCTAAGCCCTCTCACATCTATCCTCTTCCCTCTCACTATTATTACCGCCTTCTCAACATTTTCTACACAATCTTACCCCCTCCGACGTCCCCTTCTCAACATCTACCCCTCCCTCCCATTCTCACACTTACTATCCTTCCCTACCCCCTTCTCACTACTACCTCTCACTACCCTACCTAGCTACCCTCTCTACCACCGTCTCACTAGCTACCCTCTCCCTACCCCCTTCTCACTAGCTACCCTCTCCCTACCTCGCTTTGTAGTTCACTTACCGTGCAGTCCTGTAGTGGGAGCACCAAAGTGCCCCGGGGCACCCCAACCTCACCAAGCAACATATACCACAGTGCCACATTTGCCCCCAAACAGCTTGTGAGTGCCACATTTGCCCCTTAGCAGCATATCAGTGCCATCCTAACCCCCAAACAGCCTGCCTGCGCCATCATAGAGATGAATTAACTAATGGGACAATAGACTGGAGTATGTGATATGATCTGAGTGGCATTACATCAAGGCAGGAACATGGAAGTAAATTAAATGGAATAATTAAATTTTTTCCAGAACACCATCTTACGATGTCAAAAAATAACAATAGCTAGTACTTTTCAGCCAATTCACCTCTAAAAGCAGTGTAAAAAGTTTCATCCAGCATGTAGGCCAGCAACTTTTACAGGGTCCAGCTGTTGAGAAACTCAGTGCCACCTAGTGGACATGTGAGCGTAGTGCGCCATGCAACAGAAGACACTCACATGGACCAAAATGCTGAACATCAGGAGAAGTTTGAGCTGGCTCGGCTCCAGATTGTACTAAAACAAAATGCTTTGCTTCGCTGATGTCTAGCAAAACTAAAATGGGGGTATAGTGCAGTATACTGTTTATTATACGCCCCATCAAAATGCATTATTTTGGAAGAGCACTAGAAGTATATATATATATATATATATATATATATATATATATATATATTGTTTATGGCTAATTTAATGCATATAAAAAAAAGTATTGCTTCAGCATTAGAAGCTGAATTCAGAAGTAATTGGCCTTGTATCAAAAATATTGTTGACTGGTAAAGCTATTAGTCTCTGTGTCTTTTTTCTTATAGACTGCATCTTGTTCATCACCTTCTACCCATTCTTTGCTGTGAATTAAGTGTAAGGGTGGGGTTTTTAAGAAATGGTCCCCCAGCTTCTACGCCTAGGGCGGCTGGCTGTCCCTGTGATTAACACTAACTAATCTACTCCTTGAGCCCTAAATGTCTGACAATGACTATTTCTTTCCACTGGCTGAGTATGGTTTCCATTAGAATTTTTGTACTCTGCTTCTACAAGGAAATTCGTTATGCTTCTGCCAGTTCGTTCTGTAGTACGTGCGATGTGTGTTGCAATAACTTGGAAGCCTTGACAACTTTTTTTTTTTTTTTTTGCATTTTACAGAGTAATTTTATGTAGTGGAAAGACATATCACACAATATACGAACAAATCTAGAATTATGAAATAGGGGTTTCAGCCCTAGTGTATAAGGCTCTTGTTATTCATGTTTTCATGAATATGCACACTGCAATGGAATTTGTTGGTGCCATAAACATATGCAAGGAAAATCAGTGGTCATTTTTTTCTCTTTGGCTACTGGTGACACTTAAAAAATAACATTAGTTGCATTTAAAAAAGGGTAGTAGATACCTGGAATAGACTTCCAGCAGAAATGGTACATGCAAACACAGTAAAGGAGTTCAAGAAAGCTTGGGATGTCCATAAAGTTATCATAAAGAATTAGTAAGTAAGTGATTAGCGTTACCTGTTTATCAAAGATAAAGATAATTCTTTCCCCTAATCTGTTAAAGCAGCTCCCAACTTTACGTGAGTATGGTGAGGAACCTTCAAATGTAGCTGCTGAACAGTTGCTCCTAATGTAGAAGGAAACGTGCGCTTTACCTCCACTATTAGGATATGCTGATTATAGGAAAACTCCAGCCATCATTTGCGCTTTAATTCATATGATAGCTGGTGTCCCTTTAAATTTGCTTGATGCCCACCCTTTGAATGCAGGGATCCACACAAAATTTAAAGTCACAGGCACTTGCATTCAATTTGCATATTAATGAATATGTGAGTTGTTTTGCAAGTTTTAACCAGCAAATGCATACAACTTCAGTTGTTCAGATGGGTTAACCCTTTGCTGAAATCAGGGGCATAACGAGGAACCTCAGGGCCTAGTGCAAAAATTGCCCCACCCCCCTGACTTTACCAAGTTAGTGCCCGATTGGGAAAGGCCCTTTCTTATTCCAGCACAACTGTGTCTGAATGTAGAAATTAAGGTCCAAAAAGACATGGTTGGATGAGTTTGATGTGGAAGAACTTGACCGGCCGCACAGAGCCCTGACCTTAACCCCATTGAACACCTTTGGGATGAACTGCAACGGAGATTGAGAGCCAGGCCTTCTCGTCCAACATCAGTGCCTGACCTGACAAATGCTCTACTGGATAAACGGGCAGAAATTCCCACAGAAACTCTCCAAAATCTTGTGGAAAGCCTTCCCAGAAGGTCCCTGTTAAAAGTCCCTGTTGGTCTAATGGTCAGGTGTCCCAATACTTTTGTCCATATAGTAGATGTATATATACACGCACACATTATGGAATAGGCTCCTTTGGTGATGGTTTTCTATTTTTTTTTATCTGTTGCCTATTTTTTTAATACGAAAATGCACATAAACGAATTATTCTAAATATGTGTTTTTTTCTGTAGTATTTGGGAATAATATTTTAGGAAGCCAAGGTCAAATTGCTTCCCCGCTATGGCCGAGGAATTATCCTCATCATTCAAACTATATTTGGACAATCAGCGTGGATTCCTCTCAGATAATTCAGGCCAGAGTTTTGGACATTGACATTGAAGAATATACTGGCTGCAACTATGACAAATTAAAAGTAAGTTTATCAAGAACATAACTATAAACTAAAAAACACTAAAAGCACCAGAGTGGTTCCCAGTGCATTCAAATGTAAGGAATCCGTGGTGGATTCCAGTTGGAAAGACAGGTGATCACATCATGTGGACAAGGTTATGAAACCCGGTGCTTTATTGCATTAACAACTATAGCAAGAATCTACACCTCTTACAATAGATTACACAGTAATTAGTAGACACTACTTGATCCAATACATATTTCATTAAAATATACTGTAGCCACGTAACTTAGCATTTTCTCTTCTTCCTTCAGCAGAGAACATATGGACAGCTTGGGGAACTTTAAAGGTCCTTCTCCATTTAGACAAAACATTAAAGCGACGGTTTAGTGTCCCTGACAAGCCCATCATAGAAGAATGCCTATAGAAGGATTCTTTAAGTACTTTTATATGTATTCTTCCAAAATGTATTCTTCCAAAAAAAAAAGAAAAAGAAAGTTACATAATGAAATACTATAAGAAAAGCCAGTGTGTTGCAGAAATATCCTCACATAGCTGTTACTGATCGTATTAAAATAAAAGAACCATGTTAGTAAGAGGCTGCTAAACGGGCAGCCAGTCAGAAAGAGGAGGTCACACTGGAATATGTTGTTTTCTTGTCAGGAGAAACTATTATAAGGCATATATATATATATATATATATATATATATATATATATATACACACACACACATAATCTCCATGTTTTCTTCTGTTTAGATTTACGATGGTCCTGACATTCACTATCACTTACTTGGAACATTTTGTGGAGTTACCCCACCTCCTTCTCTATTCTCCTCGGGCAGTTCAATGACTGTTCAGTTTATCAGTGACAACAGTGTGAGCAAGAAAGGCTTTCTACTGGAATGGTTTATGATTGAGATACCTTCTGGGCCATTACCGACCATAGCACCAGGTAGGGATTTCATGATATGTCAGTACTGACAAAAAAATATATGTGTGCTTTCAAATCATGGGTCAATAAGTTGAGGAAGAAGCCAAGCGTAGGTGATACATGCAGATACTTGTAGACACAAACTATATGTCCACATTTTTAAATACAATGTAGAAGTATTGATATGTTACATATGCTTCAACCTCACAGAAAGGTTCCTTAAGAAATGAGGGTTTTAGTAGCTGATTATGTGAAGGCACCAACACATGGCTGGATGTCAGGAGAATAGTCCCTTTTCAATACTGAAAAACATATATCATATCAGCTACAAACATTATACACAACATCATCTACAATCATTATACACAACATCAGCTACAATCATTATACACAACATCAGCTACAAACAGTATACACAACATCAGCTACAAACAGTATACATATCAGCTACAATCATTTTACACAACATCAGCTACAAACGTTATACAGAAGATCAGCTACAATCATTATACACAACATCAGCTACAATCATTATACACAACATCAGCTACAAGCGTTATACAGAAGATCAGCTACCATCATTACACACAACATCAGCTACAAACATATAGACCACTTTACCTGGAAGACAGAATAGTAAAAGTTACACACAGGAGATCTGTACGATACGTCACATGACACTATGATATTTTTCAGGTGCCTGTGGTGGCAGGTTAATAACTGGAGAGACTCCTTTATTTTTCTTCTCCCCTGGATGGCCAAATAACTACCCAAATCATCTCGACTGCACTTGGGTCATCAGATCCCCGGAGTCCACGGTGGAGTTAAACATCTTGACTGTGGATATTGAAACACACGGTTCATGTAATTATGACAAATTGGTCATAAGAGATGGTATGTGAATGAGTCAGTATGTATATAAATCTGTATCCAGTTTAGTGAGATGGTATGATACACAATAATATATACAATACAATAATATAATTATTTTAAAGCTATGTGGCAATCTGCGGGAAATTCCAGAAAACCACTTGTTAAAAGAACATCTTTCACATGATATAATGTGTCCCTCAGGCATACCTTAAACAAAATTATTTATTATTTTTAAGCAGATTTCCCATTTAAACCTTAAAGGTCTTGTCCTAAGCTCAACATGTGCTTGTGTAAAAGAAAATATTGTGGCTTTTTATTATTTAATTACTTCCTAGAGCTATCAGGGGACATTAATTGCTTGTAGGGGCTTTTGTGCACAATTGAACCTGAAAATAGGCAAATGTTAACTTAGCCTTCACTAAACCACCCCAACCGCAGTCTCTCCTTTATAACGCTGGTGCTCATATTATTAAATGCTATTTATTTCAAGGAGACAACAACAATTCTGCAGAACTTGCCACAGTCTGCGGCCGAGAAATCCCAGGACCAATCAGATCATCCGGAGACACCATGTTTATCAGATTTACCTCTGATTCGAGTACTTCTGGAAGGGGCTTCAACGCATCTTACCATAAAAGTAATATCTTTTAACATCACTGATAAAATTACTTATTTGCGGTTAATATTATTTGAATGCAATGTAGGTTGGAGCCGATAAAATAATTGCTAAAGACAAGTTTTAAATAAATCGAGTCCGACAATTATATTAAACTGAATATCAAATGATATGAGATAGTACCTGTACTGGTGATGGGGCATGGAAAATCTTCCAATATCTTTCCAATATTTAGTCTTTAAAAAGAAACATGGCTTCTAAGGCAGAGAAGCAATGATCTTATCATAAAATACCATATTTTGTGAGGGGTAGGTCATTAAAGCACCAAGTCTATGATCATGTAGGCTGTGAATGTTTACCTTGGACTGATGCATGGACCTTTATAAAATGGTTCAGCGCTAACAAGACTCTGTGTGGTTAATGCCAAGACAAGCATGCTTGTGTAATGTATCATTAAATTGTTGCTTTTCCAGGTTGTGGAGGATATTTGCACGCAAATAGAGGACTCATTACATCTCACAATTATCCGGAGAACTACGCACCAAATCTCAATTGTAGCTGGCATGTAGTAGTCACAGAGGGCTTCATTATCAGTGTTGATTTTGAGCGAGCATTTGAAATTGTAAATAGCAATGCAGACTGCAGCACTGGCGATTATATTGAAGTAAGTGCCAATTCCATAGAATTATTCATATAAAGCACTTTTTATCAGAACCATTTTAAAAAAAAATACTTTGAACAATTTGAAATATTCTATGTAAAACAGAATAATGGATGCGAATGTATTAATTGGTGGGTTCTAGAAAACATGAGGTTCTAGAGCAAGGAGAGTTTGGGGCCGCTGCCGATAAGTGAAAACACATTTTAGGCTTAGACAGCCTTATACAAAAAGAAAGCACAAATCAATGAATAATTACATTATTATGTTTTTTTTCCTAGCGTATCCTTCATTATGCTGTTTTGGGAAATTAATAACATAGGGGAGAGGTTTGTGGAAAATTAAAATAAAGTAGTGTGTGTAACACGTTCTACTATTTTTCAGCTAAGAAACGGTCCTGATCAGTCATCACCCCCATTAGGGACCATATCAGAAAATGGGAAATTCTGTGGCACGAACACTCCATCTAGCATGCATACGAGTGACCACGAGCTATTTGTTCGCTTTATTTCTGACAGCAGTAACGAAGGCAAAGGATTCAAACTCAAATACCAGGCAAAGAGTCTGGGTACGTAACCTATTTTGTGTTTTATACTCTGGAATGTAAGTAATATCATGAAATGAAAAAGTGCGTTTCACTATAAACCATGCTGTAACAAATATTGCAGCTTTTTCAGGGCCCTGGTGTAAGAGACGGCTGGGCTTTTTTGTAAGAGAAGGGAATTTTGAAGAATTGAAACTTAATGGGCCATGACATGGTGGCGGCCTGGATCCTAGATAGTGATCTCATGGCAGCCTTGGCCCTTCTTCCCTTTCTGCTTGCAGATGAAAGGTCTTTTTTTAACAGAGATCAGATAGTCTTCAAGGCCGAACAGATAGGTACAACTGTAGGTAGTGACTGTAGAATATAATGCCCGGAAAAGCGATTTACTATATTGAGCAGTATAATCTACAAAAAAGTCAAAGAAGTGAGAGAAGTAGCCCTGCCACTTGAAAGATCGGAAGACCATGTTATGGGGGTCACTGATCTGATGAATAATAATATCTCAAATTTGAGAGCTTTTAAACCATGATAACTAATAAAGATTATATTGGGATCCATGGAGAATTCTGTTTCTATACTAGAAGAAATCATTTAGCTGCTAATCACAGTATAGTAAATTTAGGAAATTGTGTTATTATGATATGACTTGTAAAGCTTATTTTTATTTATTTTATATAACAGTCTATTTAATTTATTTCTATTTAGCGTGCGGAGGAACCATTTATGTCACCGATTCAAATACCACTGGATATGTTACATCGCCAAACTATCCTAACAATTACCCTCAGAACGCTGATTGTACATGGACCATTATAGTACCAAACGGAGAAGCCGTGCAGCTTAATTTTCAAGACCAGTTTCATATAGAATCATCTGACGGGTAATTGTATTCACAGACAGTGCTATCGCTTTACAACATTAGTATTTATTTTGGAGTGATAGAACAACAAAATCATTTCATTTGTATAAGTTTCTGCAAATAAATTGGATCCTTTTTACAGATACTGTATGGTGCTATTTAGAGGTTTTTTTGCTCTTTAGCCAACTTTGTGAGTTTTTTTTCTAGATTAGTACACATCTTGCTTCTTTTCAATGAAAACCAAACAGTGCCACCATAAGGTTTTCATACCTCTGAGTTACCAAGGTGTTCGTTTATATATTTTGTATTTCATACATAAACACTTTGGGGGTCTATTCAGTAAGAACCCAGGAATAGTATAAGGGTCTTAAACAGTGTTAGATCAATACTCGCTTTGGTCACTTCTAACTGTTTCTTTGTTAATTCAGCTGCAGCTCCAATTACCTGGAATTGCGTGACGGAGCAGAATCCAGCGCCAGGCTTCTTGCGAAGCTGTGTGGACGTGATCTACCAGTCACCTACAAATCATTGGGCACCACGATGTATTTGAGATTTAGAACCGACAGCAGCCCAGCACGGACAGGATTTAATGCCATGTATTCCATAGGTATGTCTGCAATAATAAAAATACCTACCCTATCTCCAATAATAAGCACAATCTCCACTCCAACAGCTCATTGCGGAGTGATACATCTCTTTTTGGAACATTAAAGGGCTTCAGAAATTGTAATAATGTACGTTTTGACAATACATCTCAGAAATATATATATATAAATATATATATATACGGTATATATATATATATATATAATATATATATATATATATATATACTTCTCAAATATCATCAGAAATATAATCCAGTGACCCAGAAGTCCCTAATTCAAATGCAATATGCATATACTCTATACATAGTACATATTGTTTCTTCCTAGCTACTTGTGGAGGAACCCACTATGGACAAACTAGCATTATACAGAGCCCAGGATACCCAACGCATTCCTACCCAGCGGGTTCAGTGTGTGAATGGTACTTCAATGGACCAACTGGACATTACCTCACTATACGATTTGAAGATCT
Organism: Spea multiplicata; assembly: GCA_009364415.1. NCBI lineage: Eukaryota > Metazoa > Chordata > Amphibia > Anura > Pelobatidae > Spea > Spea multiplicata. The sequence continues at coordinate 6,346,828 of VKOC01000006.1, forward strand.
GGATCTTGAAAACTCTGCAAACTGTTTAAAAGACTACATTGAAATCCGTGAATATAATAGTTCTGGTGAGTATCCTTTCGAATGGTATGTTAACACCGATGTGCACAGATTTTGAACACCAAGGAGGTCTGTTTTATCCTGATTCATTGCATATTTAATGAATGCAAACATACTTTGTTTAACCAGTGTGACCCAGAATAAAATTTCAGCAAGCAATCAATATATACATTAGTGTTCTAAGGCTTAGAACATCATACTTACCATGTATTTATGTTCAATACATTTTATAGAACCTTTAGCATTGTTATTGACATACTTCTGAACAGAATGCAAAAATGTTATATCGTATGAGATGCAAAAATGTTATATTGTATGAGATGAGAAATTGCATTTTGTTTAAAGACAATTGACAAGTGAAACTATAAGAATACATGTATTATTTCACAAATAGTAAATTGTTGGACAAAACAAATAAGATTAAGTTATTTTTCCTATTCGGAGATTTTTACACTAATTTGTCTCTCTTTAAATAATATTTTTATATTGTCATTTATTAACATATTTTTATAATTATTAGTGGAAGGTATGGATACTCCCAGCATAAATAGACTGCTCTTTATATATATTTTTTTAGGAAGATTATTGGGAACCTTTTGTAACAACATAGTACCAGGTGATCTTGTGACTTCTGACAGTTTTGCTTACGTCAAGTTTGTCAGTGATGAATCCGTGAACTCCAGGGGTTTCCGACTGAGCTATGAAGCAAGCACTGAAGGTGAGATCACATTTGATATTTAAACATTAATACAAAAATCCACCATGTAAAGGTCCTGTAATCAATGATAATCATGCTAATGATGTCTTAGAAGATTAATTTTTTGTAAGTTGCTTTATTGTTCATATAGATTTAGCCCAGTTGTTTGATATCTTCACTATTACGTGTCTGTTATTTATTTTATTCTCTGCATAGGCGCCCCAACTTGTACCATTATTATTTGTATAAGCAGCGTGCTTCTTCTAGGTAGCGTTGGAGAAGTATTGACTAACTTATTGTCATGGGTGCTGACACTATTTGCTTGTTTTCTGCATGGCAATCATGGTCAGGTTATCTGAATGAGGTCCTTGGAAGTACCTTGCAGCCTTGGGTATACATAATATATAGGATGACGAGGTCAACAGTAAAGTAGGTGGTGGCAGTGAGAAGGGGTTGAGTAGGCAAGGCATGTGACATTGTTGATGAGGATGGGGCAGGAAACATCTTATGGAACCTTAAAGGAACCGTAAAAATTAAAGGAAAACATAAAAAAGTAAGATGCCCACCACTATATACTGAACAGTAGAAACATGCTGAGGAAGGTAACTTTTTTGCATCAGAAACTAAGAGCATTCTTCAAAATCACTATGATATTAGCATGTAGTGTGAGGCGGAGATGTCATTATATTTGCATGGGATGTCAGAGGGTGATTTATGTAAGTAGTGTCACAGGATGATGTCACAAAAAGCTATGAAAATATTATATGTCCTTATAATTCTAGGTTTATTTCTAAACCACAAACATCCAACACTGTCCTCAATCCACAGATGTAATTTGTAGCATTACACAGTTAGACATACTCTAACTTAGCATAAACCAAACTATACTAAAACAAATTAAAACATTGCACTGACTTATATAAATATACTTAAACACAAGAAACAGATATGGGAATGATAATAGTCACACAAATTCTAATGGGTATGATGGTATGCATTTAAAAGTCTGTTCTTTATCTTTCAGAATGTGGTGGAGATTATACCGGAACCACTGGCACCCTGCGTGCTCCTAACTACCCCAACTTGTACCCTCACAATCGTGTGTGTGAGTGGAGGATCACAGTACCTGAGGGGAGGCTTGTCACTCTCACCATTAATGATCTAAAACTTCAAGACGCACAAAACTGCGACAATGACTATGTTGCTGTAGGTAACATATATTTTCAATATTTTAATCATCCTTATTGGTGACCACATCAGCGTTTTTCCAGGAGACGTACACCTTTTACGGGTTGCTGGCCAGCACATGAGATATGTGTAACTGATTCCCTTATGTGAGTTAATGCGTCCCACGTACCACAGGGTAACACTCAGTAAAGTGAAATGTTTGTGTGTCCTGGAAAATGGCTGAAGTTTGTCCCCCTTACAGGCTGCCTCTTGAAATGTGCAATCCTAAAACACATTTAGGTTCTGTAAAATAAGTTGTTTATAAAGTAATAAAAAAGCATCTAAAGCTTGATCTTCTGTTAATTTATTTGTGTCGCCATAGGTATATAATGGTTTGCAGAGCCAGTCGCCACTTGTAGCCAAACTGTGCAGTGACATAACCCCAGACACAGAGGTGAGGTCTTCAGGCAACACAATGAAAGTTACATTTGTGACGGATGGGTCGGTTTCCAATGGAGGCTTTTTGGCTACTTATAGTTCATCAGAAGATGCAGGTAAATGCTATGTAAACATGTACATATCCACTTATATTTTACTTTATTGTCATTTAGACCTGATTATCTTCTTGCTGTTTGAGATTGTAAAGACAATTGTATCCTTTCCACAACACATTCATACTTTAGCGCAATTCTTATTCCTTTAGTGTGTCTGTTAGCATGTAAGCATTGTCATGATGAGTTATCTGTCAATTTCTGTAATTTATAGTCTTTAGTTGAGGCTGATACCCTTCATGGGGTGAATATAGGGAAGTTGTTAATGTTGCATAAGCTTTTGGGATCTCAATGGTCCCTTCTTCTTTTCTAATTATTGAAACAAAAATTGGTTATGGATGACATTTTTACACAGTGTCATTTTATTAATCATTGTTTCACCAAACTCCATTCTTTTTTTCAAGTTTGTGGAGGATCACTTATAGAACCTAATGGAGGAAATTTCACATCCCCTGGTTATGATCAAGTCAACAATTACACAAAGAATTTGAACTGTGAATGGGTCATTCAGAACCCTAATCCTCTGACCTCATCAACATTTATCTCATTTGAGCGGCTACAACTGGAAAAACATCAGAACTGTCAAAATGATTTTCTGGAGTTTCGATTGGGTGAGTTTCATGTAATATTGTAACACCACCAATGACTTCTGATAAAAGATATTGTATAATGCTTCTTTATACACTATAAAAACTATTATTTCACAAAACTATTAAAAAAACATAGCTGTTTTTAAGGATTTATGCTAAGCTCCAGCGTGTTCTCTGTTTCCAGATAATGCAGATGGAGAACTAATAACCAGGGTTTGTGGCCAGACCATGCCCTCAGTCCCTCTTGTTATTGTAGCTTCTCAGATTTGGGTGCGTTTTGTGAGTAATTCTGAGGTGGAAGATATTGGATTTCATGCCGATTACGTATTTACAGGTAACGTAATAACATGATTATACATCTCAATGGCGATAAATGCTACAGTATATTATAGTTAAATCTGCTAACATGGTTGGATACAAAAGTACACCAACCCGCATCATTTCAATAATACATCACCACGCTGAGTTACTGCCGCACAAACATTTTGGGCACACGGCCCCTTTCTCAATGCGCCAGCTCCCAACCATGCTGATGAGGAGCACCTCACTAAATGATTGAGCTTGAGCTCCGTATTTTGCACACTCTTTGTTTTCGTGTATGTGATCGATCTAACCGTAGTACAGCAGGCAGGTCCTTGGATGCAGCACCCAGAAGAAGCTTTGAATGATTACACGTTGAGTAGTTCTCCTCTTTTGGAGCATTCACAACTGCTACATTATGTATTTTCTGTATTCACTTGGAACCCAGATGTTACCCTGAATGTATATTATTAGTGTCACTGACATTCCTGGGTGACAAGCCAGACCGGGACTGATCATCTGGCACACTGTATGAAAGGCTATCACAATGGGGCATTTCTTGCTACACTGCCCCTGTGAGGAATGCCTGAGATTGGGTAAAAAAAAAAAAAAAAAAGTGGAAGCAATTTATGAAGGGCAAAATCTATGAAACCAACCTTAACAATCAGTACTTTTGTTTGCTTTGGTTCTAAGTATATGCACTACTCTTTTTGTTAAGCGATATTAATACATATATTACATATTTATCTGATACTAAACTATAATATGACCCCAACAACAACCTCTGTTTATACATTGGTTGTATATAGCTTTTACATTCAACATTTTATAGAACACTTGTATTGTTTTTCAGACTGTGGTGGGATCCAAAGTGGTGAAATGGGGGTCATAGCCAGCCCTAATTACCCTAACCCATACCATAATATGAGCCACTGTTCTTGGCTCCTGGAAGCACCAGAAGGTCATACCATCTCTGTGAGTACTGCCACAATATTGATTATTGTCATATTATTGTCATAATGACACTTAGCTAAAATTGGATCTTCATGTTACTATGTGTAATATTTATGATGGGATTCTAGTTAATAAGATATGGAGTAGACTACATAACCTACCAGTGCCTTTAGTTTCTTACACCATTGCTAAAGGAGGACAAAACGTCTTTATTGTACAAACTAGATGTTTTTGAAGATTTCCCTGCACTTTAAAGTAATGTTCTCTTGGTGTCACAATTGTCAAAAAACACAATGACCTGTTTTATCGTTAGCTGTCCTTTGGATTCTTTGACGTGGAACATCACCCGGTCTGCCGTTGGGATTCTGTCACTATAGTCAACGGTGCCTCGCCAGGGTCGCCACTGATAGGGCAATATTGTGGCACAACGTCTCCTGGAACCATTCAATCAGGATCCAATAAAATGATGGTGATCTTCAATTCAGACAAGTCTTTGCAAGGTGGAGGATTTTACGCCAATTGGACCACAGATTCCTTAGGTAATAAAGCCTCATATTTTGTTGAATGTTAAGTAAAAGGATGAAACATAGAAAGCCTACTATTCTAGATGTTGACTTTTATCTCTCTATGCTATAACACAATATAGAAGTAGAGTTTTTATACGCTGAGCTTATAATAGTAGGCAAATTAATTAATCATAAAGTATATCATTCCTGTGTTGGTTAGAAGGCTAGGTAGAGACAGTATGGGCAAATCAGCATAGTATACTCTAAAATGGGCATATCTATCAAAACTGAAAACTCGTATTAAAAGTTTCTTTGATGGTTTCTGTGATTAAACTTTTAGAGGAAAGAAGAAAATGACAGATGCGTCAATGTTTCTATGTTTAACATGCTAGAGAGCTCATCTGGAACAGCAACTTTAATTGGAATCATGCCTTGGATAGAGAAAACCTTTGTGCTCAGCTAGCTCCCTGTCAGCCCTAATTGCTGATGGAAGTTATAACTCCGGGGCACCAGATGTTCGAGCCATCGCACCTTACTAGATATATTGTTGCAAATAATGCTCTGTTACTTTCAGCTTTAATTTATTTCTGTCCGTCGTGCATATGGCTGATGGAGGCTTATGGGGAATTAGGTAAATTAATAACCCGACTCTTACAACTGAAGACATCTAGAAAACATTGTATATTTTCTTCTAAGGTTGTGGAGGACACATTCATGCTGAGAGTGGTAGCATCAAAACTCCGGGTTGGCCTCAAAACTTCCCTCCCAACAGCAGGTGTACATGGACAATACAGGCACATGAGAGCAGTCACCTTGAAATGACCTTCAACAACAACAACTTTAATATCCCAGACAACAGTGGACAATGTGAGAGGAGCTACGTGAAGGTAAGTGGAATAGTGTAAGCACCAAATCTTTTATTTCGTCCAGCATTCCATTGTTTTGTCATGTTGAGTATTCGCCATTCACAGCCTGCTTTCTTAACTTCATTGTAGACTATAATTGTACCAAATGACGAAACATAAAAAATGCTTTTTTTAAGGTGAAAGCAGTGAATTTTCAACTATAAACAGAAAACATGTCTTGCTTAAAATTATGATTTTTCCTATGTCTTGGAACTGTTTAGGTATGGAGTGGTACCGATGAAACCCAAGACGCCCTACTGGCAGTGGGTTGTGGGAATGTAGCGCCTGCTCTTGTCATTTCTCCAAGAAGTGTGATTAAAGTCACTTTCCAGTCACAAGACCCTCCAGGAAGGGGTTTCTCCGCCTCGTTTATCAGCAGTAAGTTCCTAAAAACATCATATGTTAGATTTTCTGAATATCACTTTCTGATATTTAATTCTAAAGAATGCCTTGAGATTTATGTGTGTAATTCCAAGCATAGGTTGTAAAATAGTACTACATAAACAAAAATACTGCCAGGGGCGTACCTAGAGTATTTGGCACCTGGGGCGGATCCTGTATGTGGCACCCCCCCCCCCCACATACACTTTTTAAAGCTGCATAGCTTCTACCGTTATATACCGGCGCAGACACTGAAGGTGGTACAGCATTACTGTTATTATATTGACAGTGGTACAGCGTAATCCCTATCACTATACACTGAGCCAGGCATTGACAATAGTGCAGCATAACTCCTATCACTATATACTAAGCCAAACATTGATGTGATGTAGGCCTACCGCTTCATTGTCTGGCTTAGGGATGCCCTGAAACAAATTCTGGACTGAAACCGGAAATGCAGCATTTACCTGGCCGAAACCGAATATGACCCCCCACACCATAAAAGAAATCTAACACTTTTATTTAAAGTAAGAAACACACCAAAATAGGACAAAACAATTAAATAACAATATTAATAATATATATATGTAACCAAAGAAAAAATGGGCACTCACGGGTCTTTGCAGTAAAGTGCATTAAACACTAGTTTATTTCAATCAGCACGGCCAACGTTTCGGACCACCTCCGGTCCTTTCTCAAGGCAAAGACCTGTGAGTGTCTGGCTATTTTTGGAGCACCCGGGCAAATGTATATTAACAATATTTCTGTGCAGCCGCTCCCTTTGGTTTGTATATATATATATATATGTTAACAATCACATAGGAATCACATTCCTATAATGCCTAGGCATACCCAGATTCCAGGATATACTGGCAGACTTGGCATGATAGGAGTATGATTGCCCTATCTACCCCTTCTCACTCCCTTCTGCCCTATCTACCCCCTATCCCCCATTTCACCCATTCTCCCTATCTACCCCCTCCTAACTATCTACCCTCTGCCCCTTTGAAGTTCACTTACCTTTCAGGAGTCCTGCAGTGGGGGTGCAAGGCCTCTGCCTCCCAGCTCTGCCACTGTATGGAACAGTATAGAGTGATGGGAGTTATGATGTACTTTAGAGCAAAATTATATAATGAAAAATACATTGGAAATGGTACAGCATAACACCCATCACTCTCACACACTTACCAATCCACAGATTCCACACATACCAATCCACACATATACACCAATCCACACATTCCACACATACCAATCCACTCTTACTGAATGATTTCCTACCTTTCCTCTTTTCTTCTTTTCTACTTTTCTTCCTACAGCAGTCAGCTACTTTTCTTCCTTTTCGCTCCTCTTCTTCTGTCTTCTTC
>VKOC01000006.1:6354402-6364510 GCA_009364415.1 Spea multiplicata
ACAGCATTCCACACATACCAATCCACACATATACAGCCAATCCACACATTCCACACATACCAATCCACTCTTACTGAATGATTTCCTACCTTTCCTCTTTTCTTCTTTTCTACTTTTCTTCCTACAGCAGTCAGCTACTTTTCTTCCTTTTCGCTCCTCTTCTTCTGTCTTCTTCCGGGTTCAGGGGGCAGCGGTGGGCGCGGCTTCAGTGCTGTGCGCCGGGATCTGACAACAAACCCCGGCGCACAGCAGCAGTTGCCGCGCGGATTGCAAGGGAGCGGTATCGGAGGTCTTCAACAGACCTCCGGCTCCCTTGAGTGATTTTAAGCCGGTTCAAGGGAACCGGCTTAAAATCAAATCACTCAAGGGAGCCGGAGGTCTGTTAAAGACCTCCGATACCGCTCCCTTGCGAGCCTGCTCCTCCAGCGGCGGACATTACTGTCCGTCGCTGGAGGGGTGCCGGGTGCCGCAAGTCGGCACCTCCTGATGAGCGGCACCCGGTGCGGACCGCCCCCCCCCGCCCCCCGCTAGGTACGCTACTGAATACTGCATATTTCTGGATTTTTTGCCATATAATACCATAATAATGGTATGTCTTCTGTGATGCCTGGATAAAGATCAATTGCATTACAGTTACTTACTGAGTCTATTCATTTTGCTGGCAATTAAAATAGGAAAAAAAACTCTTCATGTAGCGGTGTGTGGATGTTTCCATCATGGTGCAGATCGATCTGCAAAAATCAATGTGAGGCTATTCCGGCTATACAACCATATATTTGTAACGCCCCAAACTAGGTGTGCATGCATGTGCCAAGCTGCCATAGCTATGAGTAAAAAAAATTACCTTGCCACCCCATTGTAGCGAAAAATACTCTGCTTAAACGTTACTTCCCAACCTCGAGTTGTGGGACACGGGGTATAAAATTCCAAGTGACCTGGCAAAGCCATCTAATTTCCTGGGCTTTGGGGTTAAAAGGCTATGTGAAAGATGATAGATCAGAGAGTGCAGATTTAGGTTCCCCCAATACCTACTGGGTCATATAAGTCCCAATGAGCGTGGAGTCCCACGCCTGGCTTCCTTAATAACAATGATATTTTTCTCCCTATTACCATTCTTACAACTATGGATATGTAGTAGGAGGAATTCTTTGGGAATTTCAGGACTATCTCCTTAGCTCATATCCAAATACTGTTTATTTGTGTGTCCTAAAATTTACAGTCTGCTTTAGTTTGTGTTAATACATATATTTAATTGTCATTTTCACTAGAAATTAATTATTTTATTTTTATTTTTTTTAGAATGTGGTGCTAATTTCACACAGTCAAGTGGACGCATAGTTTCTCCAAACTACCCAAATAAATATGACAACAACTTGAACTGCGACTATAGAATCCTCACCTCCTCCAATATGTTTATTGTTCTGAGCTTTCAGAATTTCGAGCTTGAATGTAAGTAACAGTTTGCTGTTTTTTTTATCTATAATGTATGACAAAAAAATAACACTCCACGTGTACAATTATCATAAGGTCAATTCTATGGCACTTGGAAGTTTACGATTGCTGTAAAACTGAAACCCCTGGGGGTATTATTTATTTAATTATTGTGATATCCCCATATTATTCCAAAGTACTGTACAATGGGCATACCTGGGAACACTCCAGCTTTCGCCGGCCGCTTCCCCGGGTCACTACAGGGAAACTCGGGGTCACGGTAAGGGTGTTGTTGCACGCCCCGCTTACCGCCCACTTCCCCCCAACAATTGCTCCCCAAAACATCAGCTGGACCACCCGCAGCACCAGCTGGACCTCCTAGACAAATCATGCAAGGGGGGCTACGGGTAGCCGGAGCCAGAAAGTTTCCAGGTATGAGAACAGAACATAACAAGTAGTGCCTCACGTAACAATTTGGATTTACAGAAAAAAACGCAAAGGAGGACCCTGCTCAAACTATTTTACAATCTACACGGGGTGTATCATTTATCATTGTAAAGCAGAAATGATTAGCAGAATTTCTAATGTTTAGGTTCTGTACCTTAACTGCTGCTTCTAATAACCAAGTTCAAATAGAGATGTATGCAAGTATCATGTTAGTTATGGTAATGTTATATCATGCTAATCCAATGGTAAATTATTGTGATGTGCTCGCTCCTGTTACGGTAAATAATACTTGCCCTTTTTTAACTATTTACATGAATCATCCCAAAACAGATTAAAAACATCTAAAGCAGTGTGTGCTTTTCAGTTCATTCTTTTTTCAGTTTTTTTCCTTTTTTATACATTGTGTAATTATTTTGAGTAAATATACACCTCCCTCAGGGGCGTAACTAGAAGCCTCAGGGCCCGGGTGCGAGAATCTGTTATGGGCCCCCCCCGCCCCCCAAAAAACATGATTTTTACACAACAATTTTTTTTCCAACAAATTACATATTGAATCATATTTGTCAAATTTTTCAACTTTTTACAATAACAGAATACCACATTACAATCCCAGGAACCAAAAGTGTTAAAAGGCCAAAATAAGTAGCAGGGAATGGACAGAATATTAACTCCTCACCATCCATGTATGCTAGATAAAGATTACATCAGAGCTCGGCAGATGTATGAGATAGAATCTTTTGTGATGGGATTGGAAGTACATCGATACACTAAAAAAGTCATGTCACATCTGAAGCCACAATTTAGTGCCACTAATCATTTTTAATAAAATATGCAGATTGAATATTTTGTCCACTGAAGTGACTACAAATTCAGAAAGGGCGTTTTATCTCTGGGTAAAAAAAATTGCCTAACATTAGGGTGCAGTCTTTCCTCCTTCTGACCCTGACCATTGTACTCTCCCCCTTAATCATCCCCAGAGTCCCCTTGTCCCTCATTCACTAAACCATACCTCTTACTCCCTGTAGTTCATGTATAGATCAAATAAACAACACATGTAAACAGTACGTTCATGTATAGATCAACTGAATAAGACATAAAAACCCTGTATTTACAGGTATACATAAATAAGGCTTAAAAACAAATATAGATCACCCTATCACGTGATATGTGTTCAAATTAAAAAGTGAAAATTAAAAATAATAAACAAGACTCCCCTAGCAATGCACTGCAGCAACCCGACAAAACACTCCTCAGGATGTTCAAGACCAGACGTAATCAAAGAAAAAGGGACGCATATACATAGGGCATAATCAAAGAAAAAGGAGCGCATGTACATAGGGCATAATCAAAGAAAAAGGGGCGCATGTAGATAGGGCGTAATCAAAGAAAAAGGGACGCATATACATAGGGCGTAATCAAAGAAAAAGGGACGCATATACATAGGGCGTAACCAAAGAAAAAGGGGCGCATGTACATAGGGCCCTTTTGTACATGCGCCTCTTTTTCTTTGAATACATAAATAATGTATGGAAGCATAGCATAGCGGATATAGATCAACAGAATAACACACAAACCCAGCATTGCAGGTATAGATTAATTAGAATTCACATAAAAACACGGCATTAAAAGGTATAGATAAAACCCCTAAATTACAGGCATAGATCACAGGTTGCACACCCCAAAACCTGCCGTGGCCTCCACACTGTCCACATAGAACCTGACCAGCACCCAGATAACACACGTAGGGTTTGCCATCTTTGTCCCCAAACAGCCCATCCTGTGCCTGGCTGGATGGGGACAAAGGTGACACTGGGGAGCTGAACTCGTGTGTCTATATATAAGTGTTTATATATGTGTCTAGACAAATATATCTATATAAAAAGAAGTCTAGTAATCTCCATTTTTTTAAATAATTAAAAAAAAAACTTTATGCAGTTTGTCCCCCTCCACAGACACACAGATAGATTTCTTTTTATGTTTATAATTTAATTAATAATTGAATAATAATTTAATGACATATACACACATACAATTTTTTATTTTTTTTTTAAATACATTATTTTACTGACCTACCTACTTCTACTTTGGGGCCCTGATAGATGCAGAACTGCTGTATTATTTTTAAAACAGAATGTCAGTGAAATCTGGTGCTCCAGCTCCAGAGTCTGTGTGAGGGGGCGGAGCTTTCAACCCTCAATGCTGCTTCATTAACGGTGCTCCTGCAGTCTGAGCATGGGGGGCGGAGCTTTCACCCCTCAGACTGCTTCTAATCCCTAGGCGGCCGTTTTCAGCTCACGTGGCACGGCTTTGGCTTATTAAAAAAAACTGTAAAAGGTTTCGGGCGGCCCTGGCTTTGGCCCCCTTCCCCGGGATTCCACGATTTCGGGCGGCCCCTTGGCTTGGCCCCTGCCGCCGGGGCTCCGATTTCGTGCGCCGCTTGGCTTGGGCCCCCTGGCCGCGGGGCACGTCGGCAGTCGGACCCTGCGACCCCGGTAGGTACGCCACTGAACTCACACTGTCTTCAGCTTGTCTTCAGACACACTGCGAGCTGCCATGCTACTCCCATGGGTCACGCAACATGGCTTTGTATGACCCAGCTCAACCCTGCCTCCTCCTAGAAACTGGGAACTTATTTATGAAGTGAAGTGTGCTGCCGTCTTTCTTGGGGGCAGGAACAATTGCCTTGTTGCCCCCCGATTCCGCCTATATATAATTAGCAAGAGCAAATCTGCCAAAGATTAAATTTAAGCTTACAAGGAGAGAGCTATTGAAAGGCTGGGAGAATGGAGTTTACAGGACAGAACTGGGTAAGGGAGGGTTGGCACCTTTAGACAAGGTGGCGTGTAAAGGTGAACAGCTCCTTGTGCCTCCACCCCAGTATTTAACATATGCACACTCACACTCATACACACTGAAACAAAAACAGCCTCACTGTCATACCACTACACCTCTACAGCCTGTCTTGTCTGGAGCCTTTATTAATATTGCTCACAAACAGCAGTCGTTACTGCAGGGTCACAAAACATCATGTTACACGTCCCTGTGGTCTTTTCTGCCTCTGTGGTCACTTAATATCACGTTACATGACCCTGCAGTTTTTCCACCTCTGCGTGGTCCAGCCCGCTTCTGCAGGTGGGAACTACTGATGCTTCGAATATAATATATACACCGCTTTCATCTGTTGTGGTGACAAGATTATGTCTATAGCTATGTAACAGTATTACTTACTAAAGTAACATATGTGTTTCAGAAAGCTACCAGCTTAACTCCCTGTGAACTGCATAACTGGTTGCATGACTGCATGTGTTAATATGATTGTTCCTATATTACGTTTCGGATTGTTGATTTGGTCCAAGGTGGGGCGAGGAGCCTCAGAAATAGTTTGTATTATAGGGCGTTAAAGTAGTTATAGGTGCCGACATACTGTACATTGCAAAAACAATGACTTGTTTCATTAATTACAAAGTTAAGAGTTTATCCTAAGAAGCAAGCTGTACCAGGGTAGCACGTAAAGCGTTACACTAGAAATTAATGAAGGTCTCATAGCAGAAATGTAACAAGGATGGAGCAAAGTTTAGCGGGAGATAGCAATTTTATAACCTGTAGTGACATCACATGACTTTTACGCATCCCTTTCGAATATTAATTAAAGGTTTTACAAACCTTGATGTGGGCTTCTAACAACGACATTTACAATTTGTATGCATTCCAAATGTGTTGTATAGGATAGCCCTCACTTGTGGATGTAATAAATGTAATTTAAATCTTCTGTTGGCTCAAAGGCCAGAGCACTTAAAAGTTAAGGAGGTCAGCATACTTTAACTCCTTGCAGTCCTAACATGATTGCAATTGCATATTTTATTACGGTTAATGGTAAAATTGTATTACAGCCAGAGATTTTTAGGCATTGATCTGTTATGCTACATTAACAAGAAGGAAGAGTACATAAGCGGATGAAATTAATTAGAATTAAAAATATATCCTTGACAGCTTTCTTTTCTTCTGCTCTTTGAAAGGTTGCCTTCCGCTGAAAAAAAAATTCTCTGAGAATATTTATTGTCATGAGCGTCTTGTGACTAGAAAATCTGTTTTTTATTTTAAAGCTAGTGGAATGTGTTAGATTGGATGTTATCCATTTATTTCCATAGTATTCTATTTAGAGTACAAAGTTCACCACATTTGCCCAATACTTAGCTAGTTGTCTCCAGTAGTTATGTCAGATGCTGGTCCCCAACTGAATTACTGCAGGGTCACAAAACATCATGTTACACGTCCCTGTGGTCTTTTCTGCCTCTGTGGTCACTTAATATCACGTTACATGACCCTGCAGTCTTTCCACCTCTGCGTGGTCCAGCCCGCTTCTGCAGGTGGGAACTACTGATGCTTCGAATATAATATATACACCGCTTTCATCTGTTGTGGTGACAAGATTATGTCTATAGCTATGTAACAGTATTACTTACTAAAGTAACATATGTGGGCTGTTTGCCGACAAAGATGTCTTACACTGGGCTGTTAGGGGACAAAGTTGGCTCAGGTTGGTAATATGTAATCTGGGTGCTGATCAGGTTCTATGTGGGCAATGTGGACACAAGGGCTGGCTTTGGGGTGTGCAACCTGTGATCTATGCCTGTCATTTAGGGGGGTATCTATACCTTTAATGTTCATTTTATTAGTGAATTCCAATTGATCTATACCTTCAACGCTGAGTTAACATGTGATTTTCAATTGATCTATACCTGCAAAGCTTGGTTTTTGTGTTGATTCTGTTGATCTATACCTGCTATGCTATGCTTCCATACATCATTTATGCATACCTGCAAATATAGGGTTTATATGTGATCTCTACATGCAAGTGCTGTTTATATGTGTTGGATCTATAGTTCACAGGGAGGAAGGAAAGGAGAGGTATGGCTTAGTAAATGAAGGACAAATGGACTGGGAATGTTTCAGGGAAGAGGACCTCTCAAAGTCTTGGTCAGGGTGAGAAGGGGGGAAGACTGCACTGACTATCACACTCTTCCCCTAATCTGCACTCAGTGTGGCAATTTTTGGTGTGGTAGCGGAGGGAGTAATTACTTGCTAGGGAGAGTGGAACCGGGCCCAAGGAAATGTCGGTGTGGCAGAGCCTGTCCTGGTGTGTGTGTCTGGGGGCAAGGCCCGTCTTGATGTGTTATGTTTGGGCATCGGTTGGCAGAGCCTGTCCTTGTGTGTGTGTCTGGGTGGCAGAGCCTGTGCCTGATGTGTATTTAGTCATCTGTTTCTGGCCCTTTACTTTCTGTAGGCAATAAATTGAACAATTTAATTTTACTTATCCCAGAGATAAAACGCCCTCCTGAATTTCTAAGTCCACTTCAGAGGGCAAAACATTCTAGGCCCAGAAATCAGTGAGAGCAAAAGTAAAGGTTTTGTGTTATTTACTCGATTTCAACCTGCGTTTCTTATTAAAAAGGATTCAGGCGTCAGGGGTCCCGTGTATGATGACTTTTTTTTAGTCACATTGCTCTGCCTAGAGGATTTGCTGAGCACCGCAAATCATTTGGGGTGGTCTGAGTTTCTTCCCTGCTGTGCTGTGAGTATGTGACTGACATTCACTTGTCGTGAGGGTGATCTGACAGCCAAGGCGCAAGGAGTGCCACACTGCCACTAGTTTTTGTACCAACTAAATGTTCAAAAATTAGTTACTGTCTTGAATCTTTCATTAAAGATATAGAGTTTTATAAATTGCATGAAGTTATGATTCATTTATTATATATTCATGTAATGCTAACTGATTACAGTGACAAAAGCATGCTGTAATATAACTAATAGACAACAAGAAATGGTATATTAAATGTGTCAGAATTTGGTTTAACAATAAATAAATAAATAAAAATGGTCTGCTCAGTCTTGAACGCCCGGGCCTATGTTTTGTCCCAGTCCGGGCCTGGTTCTATGTAATTGATGAAGATGCTTTCTGTTTACCTTTCATATGTATTTCTGTTCCTTTATGGTGACAGACCTCTAACTTGTACCACCTCTCTTGACTGTAAATGTATTGTAAAGTTCATTATGTCACCAAATACCTTTAATCTAATCTGGCCAATACAAAGTATCAACTTCAGCTAAAGACTTCATCTTCCCTTGGGCCAATACAGCTTAATTCATTTTCCTTACTTCCAAGGATCTTTAAAATGAGTGGTCTATTTCTTGTGACTATAGATATTCCATGGCCATTTGACTATGAGTACACTGATCTTCGCAAATGCCAATTATTCATGTTGGTTAATTTTTGGTATTTATTAAATTACAAGCAGTGATTCAAAAAGTTAATAGTATGAAATACAGAGTCTTTGATTATCTATTTTGCAAATGAGGTGAATGTGGTTACATTTTTTTAAAAAATGTACAACTAATGTAATTCTGTTGATTGGATCATTTAATTGGTTCCCATGGTGATAAAAGCACTTTGGACTTTGCGTTACAATTACTTATTATTAACCCTCAATGTATCCTAAGTGTTATAAAATAATAGCCTTGCCTTGAAAACAGCTGGCCATTAAAAGGCTGTATAATGTATAATGTACAAACTCTCTCCTTCCCATATGACATCATTGGGGTTTTTACGAGATCAAAGTATGAAATCAAAACAACCCTATTTACGGTATTCTAAACACAAGTGAGTAATTGTACACTTACTAATTTAAAGTGCTCTTGAAGACCTGAATGCACTGGGATGCATAAAAAGTCTTTCTTTTATTATTTGAGTTAACAGATGTGAGGTCTTTTTTTTTAAAGAACATCAACACCAAAGGAATTTTCTCTTTCTGTCCAACAATTCATGTGACTATTATATCATAATCAACTGATGTGGGCTAACTTTTCTTTGTTTTTTACATTTATTTTTGCTTCTGCAGAGAGTGATTTTTCCTATATCCAGCTTGGTCATTTGAATTTTAGAGTCGTGTAATTGCTCTTTCCTCAATGCATCATTGCAATAAGCAAACATCCCAAATAATTTTTTCCTTCTCTCATGTGTGAGTACAATTTCAGAAGTAGGCCAAGATCATCACCCCAAAAAGATACTGTTATTTCTTTTCATAACCTTAGGACATCAGGCTATGACCTACTCAAGACAAAATAGAGAAGTGATTACTTAAGACCTATCTGCTGCCTGTCCACATGCTCATTACATGCCAGTGCCAGAGGAAGCTTTGGGTTTATTGTCACGTAGTTGGTGAACATAGAGCCAGAAAACAGATAAGAATGGTGACAACATCAACAGTGACAACAGTTACTATAAGCTCATGAATGCTACTACTTCTGGACAGGCAGTTACCATAGAAGCGGTTCAAAAAGTAATCTTTTTACCATAACTTGTGCAGGAGCTTTTTTCAACATTTTGTTCAGCTCTATGTAAATGTGCATATCATTGTATGTGTATGTTACTAAGAATGTCACTGTGACCTTTTGCGTAACTCAGTACAGTACCGGTCACCCCCCTACACAACTGCTGCCCTCACTGCTGAGTGCAGGGATATGGCCTCCTACCTACAAGAGTTCTAATTACTAATGGAAGAGTTCTTAGAGGAATTTGCAGGAAAGTTGTGGTTTCAACTCCGGGACTCCAGTGAGCTTCTGCTGCAGGAAGACCTTGGCTATTCCCAGGAGTGTAACTAGAAACCACAGGGCCCTGGTGCAAAAATTCACCAAGCAACATGTGCCACAGTGCCACCTTTGTCCTAAACAGCTTGTGAGCACCACCTTTGCCCCAAACAGCTTGTGACTGCCTTTGCCCTTAAGCAGCTTATACGTGTTATCCTAACCCTAAACAGCTTGTCTGTGCCATCTTTGCCCCCAGCTTGTCAGTGCCCACAAACAGCTTATCTGTGCCAACTTTGAACTAAACAGCTGACCTGTGCCATCATTGCCCCCAAACAGATTGTCTGTACCTTCTTTGCCCCTTTCCCTCCACTTCCAACATACACTCTAGGACAGATATGCAGACACTCAAATTACACACACATACTCACACATTCCCTCTCACATCACTCATCCGAACACACACTCTATCCCACACATCCCTGCTTTACACATTCATGCTCACACACAAAATTACACACACATGCACTTAAACATCGATGTTCACACACACTTATACATTGATGTTCACACACGCACATCCATACTCACACACACATCCAGGCTCACACCCACAATTACACATCCATGCTCACACCCACAATTACAC